>JAMWET010006814.1:2270000-2545000 GCA_024036415.1 Prochilodus magdalenae | reverse complement strand
GTGTTGGTAGGAACCAGATGTTCACCCCTGCTGTCTGAGACACTGGTTTTATGGTAGTTGTTTGGTGTTCGTTTTGCTCTAAAACTTTAATGTATAGACTACATTTTCCGATTGTCCTTATCAGATCACTATAAGTGAGTGTTTGTTTTACATTAGGCGGTATGGGCAAAAAAATACACCACAGCTGAAATGAATTTGAACAAATAAAGCAGAAGTATATGTAAAGTCCACAGCTGCTTCTCTTAGCACAGCAAAAATGGTATGAAGCTGAAGTCTCCTTATTCACCAGCTTCTGGTTTGAATTTTCCTGTGTTGCTGTACATGGGGCAGCAGTTATATTGCAGATTTTGAGGTGGAATGAAAATGCCTGAAAAGAGAAACACATGAAACCTTGTAAAAGAATGCTGAATGTTGTTTTTATGCAGGTTCAGCATATTTTCTCATGTGCGTCTCTTGCACTTGAGCTTTAATCTTAAAACTTCAGGTGTTGCTTGAATTTAGTTACTATTACAAGCCATTCACACTATCAGTTTTGCTGTTATGCTGCAGAGCCTCTTGACTTGTAGGTAGAGACTGAGGTGTTGCCTGAAGCAGCTGGCTGAAGCAAGTGCACATGGAAGACAAGGTTGCTTGGCTAATGACTATCAGCTAAAACCAAGAGACTGGCTTTTTCATAAGCTCTAATTTATCCATGAACTCAAGTCTGGTCCTTTCATTAAAATTTGACTAGCATCAGGCTGCTTGTGATGGGAATGAGCATCTGCATTTATTTGCATGCTTAGTGGTGATGCTCTGTGGCTATTTATGGCTGAATTGTTGTAGGATGTGAACAGATTTGTCACCAGAATGTTTGTAAAAAGTATTATTCAAACAAATCTTTTGAAAACTTTTAGAGAAACCCTTAGTTGCATCTGATAAAAGTACAGTGACTCGGGTCATCCATATGGAGGAGCTGACCATGGTGTTATGTAAGCTACAGTATATCTTACAAGGCTTTCAGTTCTGTTGTTTAGTTCACTTTGCACATTGGCTCGGTCATTGTTTGTTTTGACAGATTTGCATCGTTTCCAGAAAAAACAGGTGGTGTCTGTGTGCTTGCTGGGACTTTCGGCTTCTGTTGTTCTGTTGTTCTCTATATATCAAACACCTTTCAGGTGGTTTGATACCACTTGAAAAGCGCTCAGTTCCTGGTCGTTGTGTCTTTTTCTTAATTCTTGACATGAAAATAGAGTAAAATATATATAAAGAAATAAATATAATAATATAAACATGCTAAAAATATTCCACATGGCTGATGTTTTTTTTATTATTATTCATCTGCAGCGGTCTGAACACATCTGTGCTCAGGAGAGGGATTCATAATAGGATTCATTTTGCTCTAAGTCTGTATTTATGGATTATTGGAGTCATCCATCTAAAGGTACTGGCAGGCACTGAGTGGGATATATTGATTGCCACCAGCTCATGCATGTTTGTTTATGTAAAGTGTGGGGACATTACATAGACTTCCATTAATTTCCTGAAAACTTACCTAAACCTTAACCAAACCCTAACCCTTATCCTAATGCTATTCTTGACCTTACCCTAACCTTACCCTGACCTCAAAATTAAATTACTTCTACAAGTTGGTTCCCACAGTGAGTTTGGGAGCAGGTTTGGTCTCCTCTGTGTGACCTAAACCTGACCACATACACTTGGATGCCAAAAAACACACAAACACACACACACACACACACACACACACACACACACCCATCCACACACACCACCCACGATTACGCTCATTCTCACTGTGTGCGCATGTGCGTTAATGGGGAGGCGAAGCTGTTGTTTGCAGGACAGTGATGACCCACATGTCGTCTTTTGAGTACCACAATGCTCAGTGATGACCGCCTTTCTCTCTCTTGATTCTTTTTTTTTTCTCTTCTATTTCTCTTTCTCTCATGTTTCCTATTTTCTCTGGTTTTCTACATTCTTCCATTTTGTGTCCTGCTTTTTTCTCTCCCTCTTCCCCATCTCTCATTTTCATTAGCATTTTTTTTCTCCTTTTCTTTTTCACTCTTCCTTCTTTCCTCTACTATGCATCTGTTCTTCAAACCTTCTGTTATCTCTTGATCCTTTCTCTTTCTCTTTTTTCTTTTGTTTTTTTTTTCTCTGTCTCTCTCTCCCTCTCACCGTCACCAATAGGTTCATTTTCTCTTTTTGTGTTTCAGTAGCCAGAGAAAGTTTCCCCCTCTCTGTCTGCCTCATTCTCCTCTTGGCGTTTTCTTCCTCGCTGTGTTTTAACACCCTCTCGGTAGGCTGTGTGAAGTGCTTGTTTAAAAGTGCGTATGTGTGCATGCTCATGCTGAAACAGGCAGGTTAACTGCAACTCTCCCCCTCACCGCCTGTACTAATGACTGCTGTGCTTTAGCAACACATTGAAGGAAAGCACCATGCAGTCTCCAAACTAAAAGAAGCTTACAGACCCCTTGCCTTCTTTTGAGATTCTTAAATTACCGCTGTTGTTTAGAAAGTATCTGCAAAAAGTGTTACCATCAAGTTGCTGAGTGTGTGTATTGTTCAGGTATGATTTTCCTCAACATTTAGCTTCATGTTTTTCAAAGTAGTGATGTCCTGTCCCCGATCCATAAATGTAGGCCTGTATTGTTTACCGATAGCAATTCTATCTAATCTAAGTCCTGATATTAATACATATTTTTAAAACATACTCAACTTGGCTGAATGGCATTTACAAATCTGTTTTTATTTATTTACTGTATATATTTACTATTAGAATAGAAACCAAGTTTTAAAATTTAAATGAATATAAAATATCTTTATTATGCAAAATAGTTAAAACCAAAACTGAACAGTGTGTAGATAAACCTGTGGTGTGTACATGTCAGCGCCCAACAGTTTCTCTGGCAGCAGCAAAAATTGAGCTGAATGTTGTTTCACATATAATACCTTAAAACCTGTGCCTTGTTTGATAATGCTGCATTTCTGAGTGTCAGACTCTGATGGAGTTTATTATCACCATCGTTCTGCTATTAGTAGCAGTGACTTTGAGCGTTTTTTCTAGCCTGGTTGCAACTATTAAGACCCCACTGCTTAATGATACAGCTGACCAACGTTGGCATACCACAGGTGGGGCTAGGAAACACACAAGCCTGTTTTAGAGAGCGCTTATGCTATACTAGAGGCTAAATCAAGGCTACTAGTAACCATTATGTTGTCTGCCAGTTCCTTCCACTCCTCAGTATCAATCTGCACTAACATTAACTCTGTAACACTAAATGCTACACAGCAGCAGATGAGTAATTTACTGAATGAAGCAACTCTACCATTCAAGTAATGGGGTCCCGTTAGCATGCTTTTCCCACCAAATACACCTGTTACAGATTTAGCCTTGAGCATTTTTGCTGTTGCTTGCCATCCCACACCAGCATGTTGTGAAGTTTTGTCTGATGGCTTTATATGTATTGGCTTCCCCCATCTCCAAAACTAATACTGTGGTCAGGTGCCCAATGTGGCATCAGTATCGGTAAAACCTTTGGGGTACATTGTTTGTTTATACGTCAAATACATGCAATTGCACCATTGGGGTCTTTGTACTAAGCATTCCACAGTGGGGTCTGTACAGTTTATATATCTATACTGTTTACAACCACATACTTAACTGATACTGCTCTTACTCCTTGCACATGTCCTGTACATATATGTATATATGAGCCTGACTGTGTTTCATTATACTGTACAACACTGTATTGGTATGATGACAAAGTTGAATTGAATCGAATTGAATTAAAATAATTATTATATATAATATAATATTAATGGTGAAAATCTAATTAAAGAAGGATTTTGCCAGCATAGCCTCATGTACTTTAAAGATGCATCACTTTGGGAAGTTTTCCTCATCTTTACACTAAGAAGTCTTTTACTATTGTGTTCTACTGATTTACAACAGTTGTTTAATAAAAGGGCATGGACGACTGCTATTTTGCAAGGATCTAAAAGTGTTAAGCCCAGCTTTCGTGCTAAATTACAAGTCATTTGAGCAGCACTACCCTATTTAATTCGCTTGTCATTATTATGCAGTCTACATGTATGTCATGTATGTGTTTTTATGTGCATATTAACGTGTGCAAGGGTGATCTAAAGACGGGCTCATGAAGCTCAGTGGGATCATAACTCACCATCTGCTCCTGGTCATTTACATGCCCCCTGTTCAGTGCACCACAGGAGCTCATCTAATGAGCTCCAGTGCAAAGAGGAAAAGAGGACATAGAGGGAGCAAGAGAGAAAAACTGAGAAAAGATGAAGGAGTTATATAAAACAGTCAAAGAAGAACATAAAGGAGGGAGAAAAATGGCTGGCTTTAAATCTACACTTTGTTTTCCAACTACTGATAAACAGAAAGGAGGACATGTGCGCTTAATAGCTGAGTGGTCTGTTGATGCCGCTAAAAAAGCTTTAGCTTTTTATTCAGTGAGGACAGGTTAATGTACTAAAAATATCAGATTCGCCGTCTATGAGCATCTGTGCCTGAGACTAACCACATATAAACTATAGGAACAGATACTACAAGATTGTTTGAATACTGTGGTCACTATCGAGATGATTTAAGTTGCATCACAAAATGTCAGAGGTGTGTGTGTGTGTGTGTGTTGCACATCCTACTGCTTGATGCATCACCAGGAATGGATTTTTGTCTTCTGCTTGGAATGTCAATTTATGAACAAGATAGCTGTGCTATAAAATTATGATGCTGACTTTTAACAGTTATTATGCTTTCATTTTGTATTGTGTAATATACAAAGCCCCGATTGTGTAAATTACAACATCTTCCTTTCATTTAAAGCTGTGCACTTTTGCACTTCTCTTAAACCCTATAATTTAATTTAATCCTGTTTAATAATTTTACAGTGGAGGAAATAAATATTTGATCCCTTGCTGATTTTGTAAGTTTGCCCACTGACAAAGATATGAACAGTTTTAAGGGTAGGTTTATTTTAACAGTGAGAGAGAGAATATCAAAAAGAAAATCCAGAAAATTGCATTGTCTAAAATATATAAATTTAAGTGCATTTTGCAGAGAGAAATAAGTATTTGATCCCTCTAGCAAACAAGACTTAATACTTGGTGGCAAAACCCTTGTTGGCAAGGACAGCAGTCAGACATTTTTTGTAGTTGATTATGAGGTTTGCGCACGTCAGGAGGAATTTAGGTCCACTCCTCTTTACAGACCATCTCTAAATCATTAAGACTATGAGGCTGTCGCTTGGCAACTCGGACCTTCAGCTCCCTCCATAAGTTTTCTATGGGATTAAGGTCTGGAGACTGGCTAGGCCACTGCATGACCTTAATGTGCTTCTTTTTGAGCCACTCCTTTGTTGCCTTAGCTGTATGTTTTGGGTCATTGTCGTGCTGGAAGACCCAGCCACGACCCATTTTTAATGTCCTGGCGGAGGGAAGGAGGTTATGCGGTGAAGTAGTCATGTGTCCATGTGAGCAGAGAAACACCCCCCAAAAAATATGTTTCCACCTCCATGCTTGACAGTGGGGACGGTGTTCTTTGGGTCATAGTCAGCATTTCTCTTCCTCCAAACATGGCGAGTCAAGTTAATGCCAAAGAGCTCAATTTTTGTCTCATCTGACCACAGCACCTTCTCCCAGTCACTCTCAGAATCATCCAGGTGTTCATTGGCAAACTTCAGGCGGGCCTGCACATGTGCCTTCTTGAGCAGGGGGACCTTGCGGGCACTGCAGGATTTTAATCCATTACGGCGTAATGTGTTACCAATGGTTTTCCTGGTGACTGTGGTCCCAGCTGCCTTAAGATCATTAACAAGTTATCCACGTGTAGTTTTAGGCTGATTTCTCAACTTCCTCATGATCAAGGATACCCCACGATGTGAGATTTTGCATGGAGCCCCAGATCGAGGTCGATTGACAGTCATTTTGCATTTCATCCATTTTCTTACAATGGCACCAACCGTCGTCTCCTTCTCACCCAGCGTCTTACTGAAGGTTTTATAGCCCATTCCAGCCTTGTGCAGGTCTATGATCTTGTCCCTGACATCCTTATAAAGCTCTTTGGTCTTGCCCATGTTGGAGAGGTTAGAGTCTGACTGATTAATTCAGTCTGTGGACAGGTGTCTTTTATACAGGTGACAATTTAAAACAACTGTCTTTAATGCAGGTAATGAGTTGATTAGGAGCGTCTAACTGGTCTGTAGGAGTAAACATGATGATGTTTTTTGCCATAAACAAGCAGCCCTTTTAGCTAGCATTAGAATATGATTAAGGATATGCTTTGTTAGCTTGCCAATCTAACATTCTCTAATGTTCACCCTGTGTGGAATAAAACCTTGTGAAGAAGACAACAACCACATTTGCATCAGTTTCAGTTAATTGTGGAGTTAGCATTAACTCCAAATCTCAAGTGAAGGGTGAGCCTTCACTTATAGACATGTGTCCAATACACTAACAGACAATATGCATACATAAAATCTTTAAACAGCCTTTATAATTGTTAACTCAAAGCTCATCTGAATGGGCAGCCTCTGTTACTTAGACCCAACCTAGAATTCTCCTTTCCGGTAAAAAAAAAGGTAGTGTTTCAAGTTTTTCTTTGTGCTCCTAATTCTGAGCCCAAGCTTGGTAGCACCAGTGCACCAGTTTACCCTATTTCTGAGTTTGAAGTGTGATTACGTTATGTTAATATCCACCCAAGTCCCTTTTTCTCTCTCCTCCTACCTCTGACTCCTAAATCTCAGCAGCTAAACAAACAAAAATATGTCTCTACATCTACATGTGACATTGTTATTGTTGTTGTTATTAGAATGAGTAATTTCTCCCTATTTTTGATATTTTTGAACCTATTGTATAAAAGGATATGTTATTCGTCAACACACAGTATAAATAACTAGTGTATTTGAGGCTTTCGGTCCACAGCTCATCTGAGCAGATGTGTTTGGTCAGCCAGGTTTGGCGCTCTCCCCACCACCAAGGAAAAATCCACAAAACCCCAGATGGTCCTGCTTTTTCGCGATTCTTTCACTGAGTCGAGGAAAGGCTGCACATTAATGCTGGCCACTGTCACAGAAAAGCAGGCTTTATCCAAAGATGGCCAGTTTGTTAGTGTTTTTACAGATTTAAGGTTTTAATGCTTTCTTTGTCCTTTTACAGGTTTGTGGTGTATCACTGACTGAGAATACTGTGACTGTCAGGCCAGGCCAGATTTGTGGCTATGTTTGTTGATTTGATGGATATTTACTTTTTTCACTATTTACTTTATATCTATTTTATCTCCTAGACACCTCCTACATGTGCCTCGTTTAACCCAAGAATGTTTTTTTGGTTCATAATATAAACGCATGCACTATAGCACATTTAATTGCAATGTTGTGACCTCAGGGTCAATGCATTGATGCATCTTTACACGCAAGAAGAGCCAAGTTGATGGGTCAGGTGTGGAACAGGTCCCTGCGTTGAATGAAACAATATTTCTGGTGAAATGACGTCAGCTTGTAATGGGATTAGGCCAGATGAAGCAGGATTAGTAGGGTCAGCTTCAGCATTTGATCCACAAATCATGATTATTGCCATCGCTGTAAATGATTTCAGTGAGTACTAAGTGGATGAAGTAATGGAGCACAGAGAACGTTTTGTGTATACCTGAAGTGTTTACTGTACTGTAATGCTTTATGTGTGATGTGTAATGGACAGGTTTAGCCTTAATAAGCAGCAGCAGGACATTATCTGGTTGAAATTGTGGGCACTGCGTGTCTGTCTGTGTTTGTTGTAAAGCAGTTGTCTATCATATGTCTGTGATAGCTCTCTCCTCTTTTATGGTCCAATACGATAAGCACCCACAGCTTCAAGCAGTCAGGTTTAACCCCCTTCAGCACACAAATACCGCCTGCCTGAGCGAAGTGTTTGTGTTCTCACCTTGCTGTGTGTGCGTGCGTGTGCGTGCGTGTGCGTGTGTGTGTGTGTGTGTGTGTGTGTCTTTTTTTTTTTTTTTTTTTTTTTAGGTCACATTTTGACTGAATAACAAACAAATATTACTTTTTAAAATTCATTTATTGAACATAAAGCTCGTCCATACAGTATATACATATGTTGATATACATTTGTATAACCATATATATATATATATATATATATATATATATATATATATATATATATATATATATATATATATATATATATATATATATATATATACATTTTTGTCATTTCAAAGTACTTTGATGTAATTACAACATTTGTATATACCTGTTACTGCATACATTGTGTGGAAATTTAATTATTAATGTGTCTAAAAAAGTGGCCCAAAATGTCTGAACAAAACCTCGCATCTTCATTTTGTTGTACTTTAGTTTCAAACATTTTTTGAAAGTGCCTGTTACCCTTTATATTGTGAGCACATTTCATGAAGCAGCAATATGTCAGGAGATATGTCACATACCCTATTAGATTGTATTGTATTGTAGGATTTTGTATTGTTGTATTGCGACGTGGCAGTTTTCTGAGTGTGCTCTCCTGAGATTAACGTCTGCTGGAGATTGGTGTTAGATCAGGACACCGTAAAGCATGTTCAACTTAAAGTGTACTTGTGTATATGTGATGTATAAATGACATATGTATGGCCTTATATTTTTGACCTTTGAGGTGAAATTAGGTTGTGTTTGGTCAGAGGCAGGGAAGGGCAATGTTGCCTTGTTTGGCCTTTGCTACAGATTTTTCTTCCAACAGATTTTTTTTCCCGGTTAAATCAGTGATAATGGAAAAAAAACATGATTTGCTGCCTGGATGGAAAAATGTCAATCCTCTTAATTCTTTCTCTTTCTCTCTGTCTCAGGATTTGGTGGTGTAAGGTGCAGCGGGGACTGAGAGGCAAGCGCATGAGGACGGGGTATTCAGAGACCCCTGTCCCCACACAAAGCGCTTGCACACACACACATCGTAGCTAAAGGGAGACACGCCCACCAGCCGTCCAGCAACCATGGTAAACTGCTTTGTGTCTATGATTAGTCTATGCATATGTGGTATGACATTTCATGTGCATTTTGGCTAATTCTGATATTATAACAGGTAGTTTTATATTTTGTATCTATATTTATATGTAAATGATATATTTACTGTGTATATATAACAGCATATTTAGTTTCTGTCTGAACTAAACCTCATCATCAAAACGGTGTCCAAACTGTAGCATAACCTGCAGTTCACAGTTCTGTTCAAGTCAATGTGAATGAGAAAGCAGGATGCTGCTTTTCAGTGTTTTTCTGATTTTGTTCTTACACACACACACACCTACACGCACACACACGCACACACATACATACACAAACACACACACAGCATGACAAAACTTTTGAAAACAGCATGAATACACCTTAAATACTGCCAGTTATCTGACTTTTCTCACAAATCAGGTAGCATTTAGAGCTGCCAGTTATTACACTACATCAAAGTTTATGGAGGAACAAAAGGTTTGTCTCTCACATGATGTGAAACAATAGATAATCAAGATTTCACTGAATCGTTTGTCTGTGTATATTTAATATTTTCATGTCTTCACTTGATAAGATGCACTGAACTGTAACTGGGCACCTGAAACGGTTAACAAAGTGCTCAAGGTTCTATGCACAACCCTAATTCCTATCACTTAGTTTGTGTGTGCGTGTCAGTCTCTGTTAGCTGGTACTGATATAATGATATTCATTTATTCTTCTTATTTGAAATTAGTAAGGCTGTCCAGGTTAACATGTCAGTTAATTATGATGAATAATGCGGTAACAATTCCTCACACGTTTTGTATTCTCACGCACTCTCTCTGTCCAGTTTCTACTGAGCACTGGGAGCAAGTGTAGGACTGTTTGAATATCACATTCCTGAGCAGATGCGTGTGTGTTTTAATATCATTTACAGGGAATTCTTCTGATGGTTTTAAGAATTTCACTTTATAATCAGCAAACTGATGCACATATTTTGAATAGACCATATGCTCTGTATAGCACTAAATAGAACCACTTCAGAACCATATTTTAAGGTGTTTGTGTTGGTGTGTGTATCTCATCCCAAACCATCTCTTTCGGGTTTGGGTCTGGTGATTGTGGAGGCCAGGTCATCTGACATAGCATTCCATCACTGTCCTTTCTGAATACTCAAATCATTGCCTAAAATGGCAAAAACAGAGAAAATAATAAAAGATTATGCAAATCCAAACAATATGCAAATATTGAAGGTAGGGGAGTTTCAAATGCTGGTTTTGAAAGAAAGAATGAAATAAAGAAAGGAAATAAAGAAAGAATTTAATAAGTTATATATTGTATAAAAATGTTCTAATTGTGTGGGTCAAATCAGATGTGTTGTGGGGGCCCTCTGGACAGCCCTGGATTGTGAAGGGCAGTTTTGCAGTAATCATAAACAAACTGCAAGTTGTGCAGTCCTGACGTGCCTGCCTACGTAACAGCAGTCTAATTGTGATAGAGACACCACTCTTGAGCCTGTTCCCAGCCGGAGTGAGATGTCAAGCTCACCTGTGATGTAGCATCCAGAAGTGAGAAGAGAAAGAGGGAATGAGAATGCATTGCGGAGAGAGAGAGAGAAAAAGAGAGAGAGAGAGAGAGAGAGAGAGAGAGAGAAGAGGGTTTGATGAATGGCTTGGAGTCTCAGCGCAGGGAGCGGGATCTCGGGGGAGTGTGAGGGCTGTGCGGTTTGAATTATTAAAGGCTCAGGGAGGAGGAGGTGGCTTCATGCATAACCCAGCAGCGCAATCAGCACACCTCTAACAAACACCACTAATGCTAACCCAGCAGTCACCCAGCCTGGGTCACCTTGGGCTCATCGCTCGCTCTCTCTCGCTCTCTCGCTCTCCCTGTCTCTCTCTCACACGCTCTCTTTCTATTTCTCTCACAAACTTACACACAATGTCAGGACTTCAGGCCATACATATGACCAATATGTGTGTATGTAAATTCCGTAATGTAAAAATCTATTTATTTTGATCTGTATTATGTAGCGAGGTTCACAGGTCTGAAAACTAAAACAAAGAAAGGTAAATGACAAAATGAAGATTCTGAAAATGACAATTGAAGATTCTCGTTCACCATGCTAAGGCCATTTTTGTTTTGATCTCTTGATCAGAGACTTTTGCACAAACCCGTGGAATCTCATGGCTTGATTGGATGGTGTAATTATTTTGCAATAGAAGAACATAAGAACAAGAAATATAAAAAATCTTTCTGCTTTCCTTTCAAATTGTTTATGCCGATATGTAATCATATGTAATGGTGTTTCTATTAATTGCTGAACAGAAACATTTTTAATAGACCCTGCTAATTTATTGTTGCTGTCCAAAATAGAAACTTTACAGGAGAAGGCAAAACCATTCTATACATTTAAAGTTAATGTTGAGAAGTTCAAAGTAAATTTGGAGCATTACTGTTGGTCCATTATGGATTCCATAATATCCATGTGAATTTAGTTTTTGACAGTATGCAACTACGTATGTATATCTAATGTTATGTAGCAAAGGTAAGGGTGCCATTGGTCAAGTGATCTGTTTTGTTGATTTACTCTACGGAGAACATAACACTGCACATTGTACTAAACAATTACTGTCTATTTACTGAATGAAATATTCAAATAAAACATTCAAATTAAATATTGAAAGGTAAAAAAAGAATATATATGTAATATATATATTATGTGACCCTGTATTTTAATGATACAACTATAGTTATCCGTTGACTTTTGTCACTCGCAAAACAATCATAACCCTTCCTATAATTTTACTAGTGACCATTTTTGGCTAGTAAGTTTAGTTGGTTTTAATCAGAACTTTGCTGCACACACAAAATCGTATTTAAAAAATATCTCACCATGTGACCATGAGCGACAGGGATGCACTCTCAGTTACTGCATAGGTCTGGGTAAAATAAGACCTCAAGTGCAGACCTAAACTGTAATATTGGAAAAAAAAAAGCTGGGAGCAGTGTTTTCTTTATAATGTAATGTTTTTTATTTAAAAAATTTACCTAAATGTTTGTTATATATATTGTGTTCAGCTTATTACTATATCAATTTGTCTTAGGTGTAAATAGTCTGCAATTTCCTTCGGGATCAATAAAGTGTTATCTTATCTTAAATACATCAGGGCATGATCCCTGTAAATATCAAAGGCTATTGTTTAATAGTTACATACATATTTGTATATATGTAAATACCTATATGTAATATTTCTAAGCCTAAATGACACTTTAACAAATGAAATGACTATAAAACAAAGATTTTTGCTTTTCCATCTGTTTTTTTTTCTAGAAAGTTAAGGAGTTATTGTTCTGATAAATGTATGCCCCTCCACCCCGCCCTGCCACACTTCCTCTTTCCTCTTATGTCTATAGCTGTATTGATTTATTGTTAAAAGAATGAGGTGACCTTGCTTGCTTGGCTTTTTTTTTTTTTTTTACTCCAGTCTTAAAGTAGCAGGAAGAGCAAATATGTGCACACACACATGCCTCTTGTTGGCTTAAAATCAGCTCGGACGGGTGTCTTACCCTGCTAACCATAAGGCTTAAAGCAGCTCATAAACATTAATTTTGGACAAGGAACAGTCATACAACTTGGACTAAATGGATGGGTTGAGACTGCATATTGAACAATGCATGCTGGGTATTGTAGGAGTTTCTGGGCTGCTGTGTTACACTGGCAGGCATTCAGGATTTGAACAATGCTCATTGTGTTGCAGCTATTGTGTGGAGGTGTATTATGGGCTTACGATGTGTTTAGTGCATTTCAGCTCTGGGGGAGTTGGGTGTGTGTGTGTGTGTGTTTGTGTGCCTGTTTGTGTGTTTGCGTGCCTGCGTGTGCCGGTGTGCCGGTGTGTGCGCGTGGACTTGAGGTTCACTTGAGAATCAGTCACACTTTTAGCTACTCACTCTGCCTGCTGCTGACGAACATGCACACATACATAAAATAAGCTCACTGGTTATGAATATTTATGGTACTTTCTAGGAATGGTCAATAAAACAATAATACGATTTAAACAAAAGTACACTAAGGATGCTGGGGTGTGGGAGAAAGTTAAAGCAGCTGAAAGTTTAACTTGCTGTCTAAATGCATAAGCTGACATGAACCATGTAGGCTGGTGGCTAAGCCTAATACTAGGCCTGCTGCAGTCACAATTTAGCTCATGATTAATTGACATACCAGTAGTTGCACTTAACAGTGTGATTGTATATTTCCAATTTACAGTTTTGTGATAGAAGGTTAAGTAGCTTCGAAATGAAGGCAAACTCAGCTCAAGCTTAAATAAGGTGTTATTGGACCAGTCAAAATGTTTGGAAAAATAAAATCTCTTTTATAATTATGATATATTATATGATAAGCTCACTCATGTATAATGGTGTGTGTGTGTGTGTGTGTGTGTGTATATATATATATATGTATGTATATATATGTATATATATATATATATATATATATATATATATATATATATATATATATATATATATATATATATAATAATTCCTTCTGTTTTTTGTTTCCTTTATTTTTCTATTGCCCACCTTTTTACGTTGATGTACACTGAAGAGCTGAAGCATCATGACTTCACAAATGAAAGGCATAGCACTGATGGTCTCATGCTATTGCACATCAAGGTCTGGTGCACTGTGGGTAAAATGGAGTAGTTTGAGGAACATGAAGAGGTCAAGGTGTTTTCCTCAGAATTCCCCAGATCTCATTCGGATCTGTGGTATGGAAAAAAAGCAGTCCAAATTCTTCCCTTAATGTCTCACCTACTGTGCCTATTTGTCCGGTTTTTAGTCTAAAACACATGCTGCAGTAACATGAGAGTCCAAATAGTACTCTGGTGGTGTAATAGCTGGTGTAAAAATAACCCTAAATGTAGCGTTGTGTTGGTTGTTTTTAGCAGATGTTTTAGGTGTAGGCAGTTTGTATTTTCACCTTGTAATTTCAAACATGTCACTGGGTGTTGCGCTGTGAGCTCCTAAATGCATGTGTGGTGCTGCCAGTGTTGTTGGTTAGGTTGGACTGGCTACAGACTTTACATTAGTTTGTTTAATGAAATTAAATATTACGCTAGTCATGTTACCTTGGCTAACATTTCTGTCCTGGTCTCAGTGCAACACATTTCGCCTCATGCCTTTTAACTGGAAGACACAAGTTTGTCAAGAGTTTGTAAATTTTCTCATAAAAAAAAAACAGATTTAAAAAAATTATATATGAAATGTAATTACATTTAATCTGTATGAGTAGAGTGTAAAATTAGCTTGATCTTACATCTCATAAGACATGCTATCCTGGTTTGCTGTTTTTCTTCCTGTGTGGGATAGTCTTCAGATGACTGTAGTAGTCAAACTGTCCTTATATATATACTGTATATAAGCAGAACCTTCAAAGTGACTGACAAGCCCCACACTACAGTGACTTACTATCACCTCTTGAAGTACAAACTGCTATTATGAGACAGGACAGACCAGTGCTAACTGGTTAGCATGCTAACTGTAGCAGATATTTCTACATTGTGATGCATAGATATTTGACGCACTGTCAAATATGTTATTTCTTCACATTCTGCTGATAATTATAGCTCATTTTCAGATGTTTTAGTCATAAAATCATACAAATTGCTCCTTTAAATGGTCACCTGGCACTACTTGCTGGTGCAGACTCTTGAAGACTATAATTAGTGTCACTTAAAAAAAAAAAAAAAAAAGTAACAGATGAAAAAAATGGCCCTACAGCAACAGTCTTTTATTCTGTTGTGTGTGCGTGTGTGCGCGTGTGTAAAATCAGGATGTAGAGCTTCTCCCTCCTTGACTGTTTAACACTTGTGCATTCCAGCAGAGAGGTTTTACGGCTGTGAACCAGCTTCTATTAGTAACGCCTCATAAACTTTACTCTCTCCTACATACAGCAGCGCTCATACACTTGTCACTGTCAAAAAGCACACACTCACAAAATGTAGCACCGTGACTCTGAGCAAGTGCTCAATAAATGTCTAAATATAATTAATGATAAATGTTTATTTAAAATGCTCGGTTGTGCACAGCTGTGGATGAAAAGTAATGATGGTGTTACTGTTTAGCATGGTCCATTTTATTTTGGCTAACTGTATGCTAAAAGCATGTTTGACTTGTGGTTATGGGTTGGTATTGGTGTATTGGAGTATTGGTGCCCTGACTCTTACTAGTGCCACAGTCTATGTCCTTCGTACCCCGTCCTCCCCAGAGTGAGGCTACAACATATTTGCCCAAAAATTGGCATTCAGGGTTTTTTGCCCTATTAAAAACATTCCATTGGTTATAGGGCGCACTCAGGATCATGTATCTTCCCATTGTCTGCACTTTCTGTCAACAGAAACACCAAACTGCAAGCGCTAATAAGGAATACGATCTAGGAGGAATATTTTAGCACCTTTTGACTTTTTTCATCCCTGTGCCTTCTCTGCCTGCCGTCTCTGGATTGTGTGATGAAGTAAGCTAGAACTGATCTTTGAAAGATGAGCATGGCTCATTTGGACAAAGACAGTATGCACAGTTTAATTTTAAACAGCTTGCAAAAATAATAGTAAACAATAATTATACATAATGTGGTATTCTTGTTTGTTTCTGTTAGCCTGTTCACTGATACAGTGCAATAAACAGTCACTATGCTATGATGGAGCAAATTTCCCCACTGTCTACTATGTGGGTTTCCTAGATTATGACATGCTGTATGAGGAAAAGTATTTTCCCAAAAGCTTAAGTGTCATGATGATGTGGATGAGTCACATTGTGGCCATATAATCCTTTGTGGTTTGCCACAGCTATTTACGGCTTATTTCCAGAGCACTGTAATGACTGAAAATGATGGGAGTATAAACACTAATCCCTTTATTTATGAAGGTATTAGTATTTATTTATTTATTTATTTATCTAGAAGCAAGAAATCATTGTACTTTTTTTTTTTTGTCACCCTCCCCCTCTCTTTTCTTCTTCTCCACAAGTTACTTCCTTTTGAAACAAATGGCCTTGATGCCTTCTGCTACAGCAGGGAGACTTGTGTGTTTATCAGTCTGGTCATCATTGCTGGGTGTTACTAAACTAATTTAAATATATATGACCTATTCAGATAAAACAAGCTGGCAAAATGTAAACCCAGGTTAAAAAGGATAAACTCAGCTTTTTAAGAAACACACATTACACAGGCCTGTCGTGGAGAAGATGGATGAATCCTACTTCTCTCATGTCTATAATCTGTTAAAGGTCACTTCCTCTCCAGGGAGGTGTGGGTGAATGACACAGATCTGATATTGTACAGATCTGCTGCAGAATATAGATCCAGGCCAGAGAAAGGCTAAGATGGCAGGGTGGAATAGATGTGGTGCTGAACTCTGAGGGAGGGATATGAAGCAGTGAGCAGGCAGGTGGTGAGTGGACAAGAATAAATTAGGAGGATATTGTGTTCCTTTACCTTCCCATGGCTCAGCGAAACCTGTGCTAATGTATGAAGCATAGGAGTCTTTTCATAAAAATGTAGAGCTTTAGATCTGACTTTGGACGTGAAAAGTTTGAATAAAAGAGCAGTGGTACATCCTATATAATAATCAATCCTATATAATAATCTCAATCCTATATAATAATCTCAATCCTTAAGGTATACATTCAACACTACCCACTCACACAGCGCTTTTAATGAATGTTATGTATGTAATATAGAATAGAATGAAAGGTTATTTCTCAAAGAGTTATTTAAGCAATGCCACTGAAGAACATATTTGGTTCCATATTTAATTATTTTGCACTTAAGTTTGCACGCTACCTGTGTAAAATGTTATTAGTGTTATAATGACATAATTAGCGACTGGTCAACATAAAGCTTAAAGCATCATTGCAAGCAGTAAAGTCGTCAAACCTCACTGGTCAATGCAAGCCCCTCATATTCCCACAGTTAATTTAGAAAAAAAATCCTAGAAAATCTTTTAAAGGTTTTCTAGGAACCCAAGAGGTTCGTTTTATTAAAAAATGATGGTGCACTTTCTGAAACGGTATTACATGATTAGAATGTTAGCGTAGCCTTATTTGTCCCTTTTTAGCTGATCTGATCTTTTTAGTGGTTTACATTTGTGTTTGCAGGTGACTCAGATTTGTTGGTAGTATGAACGCACCTCTGTGCTAAAAGAAACTGCACTGAAGTGTGTTTTTTTTTTTATTTTTATTTTTATTTTTTTTTAACCATTATCATAAGTTGTGTGATCTGATGTGAGGCCACATATTATATTGATGTAATATTTTTTTGTGCAGAAAAAAAAAAATCAAACCATTACTCAATGGTAATGCACAACTAAGACACTGGTGTTTAAAATATGATTCATTACTATTAACAATAGCAATAGATTGTTAGAGACAATAGTTTTTCTTTTCTGACAATGTGTGAACAGACAGTGTTTATATAAAGTAACTTACAGCAGCCAATAGCCAATCGGATGTTAGAACCGAAACTGTCCACATAGAAACGTGTGAATGCCTGTATCAGTCTCTCTGTGGGTGGCAAGGAAGGATGAGCCAGATGAAGGGAGGGCAAAGCAGGACCCCTTTGTAGAGCACAAGGGCCAGATAGGGGACCGGGAGAGGCTGATTGAGGGACACTGACAGTAGTTCATTGACTGATTGTCTGTTGAAGGACAGAGACAGAAAGAGGACATGGGCAGACAGATGGATGGATGGATAGATAGATGGATGTATGAGGACACAGAGTACCAGGGCTCAGTGCCTGATTAAAAAAGGTTACAGAGTGTCTGTCACCAAGCTGAAATTGATCTCCACCTGTTAGGATGACATACAGTCCACAAACACACACACATTCTCTGACTGGTGACAGAGGCAGGAGGTTTAATGCAGCACCCTTATGTCTAATGTGCAGTAATAACAGGCTTAGTGTTACTGCTTCTGACCACCACCAGAGATTCTGCTCCTTCATCATTTTTGCTTGGAAGGAATGAACCACCTGACATACTTGGCAACAGTGCTGCAACTAGTTATCGATTTGATAGTTGCATACTCTGTTGATTACTAAACTGAATTCTGAATCATACTGTTACTCAGTAACCATATTTGTGGGTCAAAAGAGTAATGTAACTCTTAAACTGCTTCAGAACTGCCTAAAAAGAAAATTGCTCTTAATTCTAAAATCCAGTGTAGATATTAAAATGTGCATTGAAATATGTTCTAATAAATGTTGTCCCTCTGTATGTCCAGTTTTTACAATAAATGCAGGTTTGTTATTCAGGCTTCCAAGGTGAGCAGAGGTTAACTAAATTGATTAAAGTCACTTTCAAAGGTGCAGAATAAATTGCAGAAGTCAGAGAAGGTAATACTTTAAATGGTGGTGAGAAGGTCTGTGGGAGGAAGCGCCAAGATGGTCCCTAAATCATTATATATATATGCAAAAATAAGCCTGTTTGTGTCTTAGAATAACAGATGCATTAAGAGATTAACTGAAAGTAAACACGGATCTGGTCAGTTTACTTACTGTGACTTTTGGGTTGAGTTGAAATGATGAATCTCCAACAAACTACTTTGCATTATGTGATCTAGAGCTTAGGCTCTTGTGGCTGAATTGAATCCAGCACTAGTGGGCTTGGATTAAGTAGTGGGACCTCTAAATCCCAGTAACAATGTTCAGATCTTGTCTTCCCAGTAGAGGCTGTAACTTCCTCAAATGGGTCACTTAATTCTTGTTAATATTCTTGCTGTTGAAAATGATGCTGGATGACCTAGATATCTGAACACTTTTAAAACAAGTGTATGTGACCAAGAATCATTATCTTAAAGTCTTTCTCCTGTTTTCCTCTTTCAGAGGTCCATCCGCTCATTCGGAAATGATGACCGTCATGTAATGGCCAAACACTCCACCATCTACCCATCTTCTGAGGACCTGGAGGCTGTGCAGAGTCTTGTCTCCACTGTTGAGTGTGCCCTAAAACAGGTTTCTGATTGGCTGGACCAGTCCCAGGGTGGCCAGCCAAACCCAATCAACACCCAAGAGGAGGAGGCGGAGGCCAGTGCCGATGAATCCGCAGAAGGAAGTACCAAGTGAGTGTAGTTCTGCATTCTAAAAGTTACCTAAATTCAGATGTTTCACACTGAAATTATTTTTGGTGGACTGTTGTTGACTTTAAGAATGACAGTACTGGAGTTCAGAATCCAGTCAGTATAAGCATACAGACTTAAAGAATTTCAAACGAATTTCTAACAGTGATTCGCCTTTGGCATTGCAATTTCGGATCTGACTAGGCTTAAAAGGCAATAGAATGGAAAAATATATATAGGCATAGATAAAGACGCAGAGTTAGATACAGGTGTATTTATTCAGCATTTTGTTCTCTGATGTCTACATAGCTGTGTGACTTTTGCCCTTTTAAAACCTTGTGATTTGACTTTAGAATGACACCGGATGTGTCTTTTTTGCTAAACGAATTAATGATTTGATGATCTTTTCATTCATGATGGTTCACACGGAAACAAACGCAAAGATATAAAAAAATAAAAAATTTATTTAAATAATATTGTTTAGTTAGCTATGCTAGTTACTTGGAGCTGCTAGTAGCTAACATTACCTCTACTACCTGTTTTCTGTCTTGACATCAACACACAGTAAATTAAAGCTGTTTCCTACCATGAAACCTTTAGTTTAAAATGGTCTGCTTCAACAAGCAAACAGTGATACAATCACACAGCATGGCTGCTACTTATTTTTTTATGTTAATAATGGTGGAACTGCTTCTCTCTCTTCAGTTACCATTTACTTCATCTGGTACAGGCTTCGCATCCAAGCATGACAGGGTTTGCTATGTGCATGAGCCAAGACTAAAGATTAATATTAAACACGGTTGATTTTATTGGACTGTCAAGACGAGAAAAAAAGACCAGTTCAGACATATATGCTGACCACCTTACACCAAACAATTAAGACTTTGGGAGCATGCTCCAGAAAAACAACTCGCCTGTGACCATTAAATAGGCATAAAAATAATAACAGTGAACATTATTACTGTGTTTAATTTCTTTCTCTTTCTTTCATCTAATTTCTCTCTCTAAGTGAGGGCAGTAGCAGCAGCAGTACTGCTGACGGAGGCAGGGTTCTGTGCGGAGTGGTGAGGATTGGCCTGGTAGCTAAAGGGCTGCTAATAAAGGATGATATGGATCTGGAGCTGGTGCTTATGTGCAGAGAGAAACCCACACAGACACTGCTGAACACTGTCTGCGACAACCTGCCCCAGCAGATAGAGGTATGGAGACCACAAACTCTACACAAGTTCAACACTAATACAACTCTTCTATAATTCCAAACCTGATATCACACTGACATAACATCTGTATCCTCTTCATCTCATTAACTTTTGTCCCTGGAGTAGTCGTTGTGCATGCATGTCCCATGCATGTATGGTGGTTATAAAAAAAACTGCATTAGCGTGCAGCTTTGGAGCCTTTTAGGTACTGTCATAGTATGAAAGAAACTCCATGCTTCATTGTTGGCTCTACTAGAGTTTCTGAGCAAACAAACACACATTCTGAAATGCGTTGTTCAACAATCATGTTTTACATTTGTTAACTTATTATTTGAAGTAGTATTAACTCCAAGTCAGTCAGATTGCTTTAAAGTTAAGCATCATCTTATACTTTTTACAGTTCATAACCCCCAAAGGCTCAACATTTGCAGAGAAAATACTGTGCACTGCATTATTACAGAATTTATCTTTGTCCATAATCGTTACTGTGTATATGCACATGCTGAAAGTCAACTGTGTGTGATGCATTGGATGGTCTGAGTACGTTTGGCAGTTGATGAATATGTTAAGGGTATAAAGTGTGTTTAGGCTGTGCAGGTGCTGCTGCGGGGGCAACAGCTCAGAGACTAACAACCTCATTCTATTTATATTCATCATGTGTAATTAATCTAAGACTGCCAGACTTCCTTAATTACCCACGTAATCAATGCCCACTAGGATGGAAGAAGGGCAAGTGCACACACAGGGGTGTGTGTGTAAAAACATACTCAGTCTCTATACTGCACACAACACTTCATGTCTCTGTCTGTCAAGCTGTCCTTCAGTCTTTCCCTGTTTCGTTCTCATTTTTATTCTTTCTTTTTTGTCTCTCTTTTTCCTACTTTTTTCTCTCTTCAGTTTTGCCCCTCTTTCTTTCTTTCTTTTGTGAATTTTGAAAATGCGGAAATATCCTGGATGGAACCGTACTTTATGGTTCCATCCAGGATATTTCCGCATTTTCAAAATTCTGCATTCTGCATCATTTTGCATAAAGAAATTTTACACTCAAGGTGTATAAGGTAGACAAGGTGGAAAAGATTTTACTCCTCAACATACAAAGTATACACAACAATGACCTTCTGTTACTCTTTCACCAAACATTTCATTTCACCCACGACCCTACAGTCCACATACACGACTGGCTCATACAATGCAGTGGTGATTCTTTTCAGTGGGCCAGGGTGGCTGATGACTGTTGTCATTTGGCTCTACAATTAGCATAGCTTTCCAAAGGGTGCTTAGATGTCTTGAAATGTCTAACCCAAAGCTTGTTTAAAAAATTACCTTGCACAATGTGCTCCCAGAACTCCAGATGGTGGAACGTGGTTAAAGTTGGTTTCCTGGCTGAATTTGCAACCATTTAAAGTGGAACAAGAACAAACAGCTTCAGATGGACATCATCGAGGTGGCACAGAGATTTTAGCCCTCAGTCTTTTCCTGCTCAGTGTATCTGCACCTCCATTAAAAACTTGCTGAATCTCTGTAAAAGATAAAAGCTTTCACAGTAGCCTATAGCATAACTATAGTGGAAGGAAAATGACTTGTGAATGAAAAGCTGTATTTTCTGTGTATGGATGTAGGAATGCCACGCTGTATAGGCCTGCCTGTCATTACTGCCATTCACACAGTTTGGTACTTTCACAGCAGATCAGTGGTGGGGGAGGAGTAATTGAATTCTCTCGTTTACATAAAGTGGCAGAGATTGGAGGTGTGCGTGCGTTTGTGCGTGTGTGTGGAATTAATAGAATGATTATAGTCCAATCTGACACTGAGCCTGCACATCACACCAGATTATATTAAATCAAACCTATACGCCCACCGTAAACTCCTTTTTGTGTGTGTGTGTGGATTATTAGCTAGAAGCCACTGGCTGATTTTAGTCAGGACACTAGAATGATACTTGGAATTTTAATAGTATTCAGTGAATTATGTGTGTGTGTGTGCGCGCGCGCGCGTGTGTGTGTGTGTATATGAATCTTGCCTAATTTATTCTAGGTATGCATGTTACACCAAACTGTAAAGCTTTTAATGTGGCGATTAAAGGACAACATAACATGCATTTTGTAACTGCTTACAAATGGGTTTCACAGACATGTGGATTGCTTGTGGATTGGATCAGATTGTAACTGACAAGATACTGACCGTCCTGGGGCAATTTCTCTCTCTGCGGCAGTCAAAAATAAGAATTCATCCAACAGGAACAAAATCATCCTAAACGGTTCATAACCTACTGGAGATAAGACTGAAATGTAAAACATTTAAAACGTTAATGTTAATAATATTGGCATCGGCTGCAGAGCTAGATAACATCACCTTACCTTCGGAACAATGTGACAATATATAGAAGTTTGGTGATAAATTATGTCACAATAAAAACACCTGCCTAAACACATTGGTACTTTTGAAACACTAAATTAGTCTTTTTATTCAAAAGAGTAGACTTACATTACCTTTTTACATGTTACAAATTAATAAATAAATAAACAAACAAATAAACAAAGAAATACTCTACCCCACTAGTAAGCTGAGCAAAGACTTTCTTTGCATGAATAATTGTTGTAATGCTAGGCTGTAAACAGGAGCCTCTGCTCTCTGGGTGTTATGTCGGTCAGCAATGAAAGATAGATGATGGCATTGTGTATTGGTCGGAGCCTAACTGTGCCAATTTGCATAATTTGTAAAATTATATTTCTTGCCGCATCACCCATCTTTACCTCAGCAAACTCTTCACAAAGTGATTATTCTATTGTGTGCAATAGCTTTTTACTGCTCTATTGAATTAGTTTTCTCGGCTTTTTGAGCAGTGTTTTTGTTTGTTTGTTTATATCTTTCTAACTATGCCTTATGTTAAGTTAATCAATGGTGGAGACCACTGCTCTAGCATTAATTGGGATAATGGGCAAAGTGTTAAACCCTGGGCTATGCCCTGTAAACTAGATTTCTCTCTAACGCTGTATCCTTCGTCCTTAACCCCTGACAGAAGCTGACGGAGGAGAAGTATGAGGTGCAGTGCTGTATCCCCGAGGCAGCCGTCCTGGTTCGCAGCACGACAGAACCCAAACTCACACTGAAGGTCACACTCACCTCTCCGCAGATGAGAGAGGACGGCGAGACAGGAGAACAAGGTACAACCGTATGTGTGTGAGTAAGTGGAAGCGAGTCCTAAGCATTGAGAGAGAAATCTTATGACATGAAAAGCATTTGGGCAAAGACTGTTTGCGTAAACACAGGAAAGCATTTCTGCTCTGTCACACAGAAATTACATGCTAATACACTGCTCTCCTCTCTCAGCACAAAGTCAATCAGACAATAAGGAACATTTACAATAAGAGACACAAGAAGTTTGATGAGTCCTCTCAAATATGAAGGTTTAGTGACACTAATCCAGTGTGGCTGTGAGTGACTGTGAGTCATCTATAGTTTTTAGAGATTATTTTAAGAGTGTTCAAACCTAAAATACAGCCCTGATTTATGATATCCTTAACACTCTATACTCACTCACTTACTAGTCTGAGTGAGCTGCTTCATGATGCAAAGGAAGGAAAGAGAGAGAGGAGTATGTGAAGAGAAGAGAGACATGAGGAAACCTACTTTTAATGTTTAATATCTCTCTATCATTCTCTCATTTTCATTTTCTCTCCTGTTTCTCTTTCTGTCACATGCTCTTGTTCTTTGGCTTACATGCTGCCATTGTTCTGTAGTTCCTGACCTTTCTTTTTTTCTTGTCTTACACACCTCCATTCTTTCATTCATATTTCTCTCATCTTTCTCATTCTGTCTTTTTCTCCTCTCTCAATTTCAATTTGCCTGTCTCTTGTTTTTTTCTTTATTTCTTTGTTTCTCTATTTTTTTGCTCTCATTCTATTTTTCTCTACTGCCTGTCTTTGATCTGTTCTGCTGAAATTGTGGTAGGTAGTGGAACAGGGCTATATCCAGGTTAGAAATCAGTACTCTCACTGCTCACTCACATCCATCTTTACCACACTTCCACTGCTGGACAAAGCGCAGCGAGTGAGAGATGAGGGATGACAGGACAGAGGGAGAAATAGGGCTGACAGGATGGAGGGAGGGACAGAGGGATGAGCCGTAGATCACAGTACCTCTCGTATTTCCCCGGCAGGGTCAAGGGCTCTGTCCTTTTGAGGTACAGCTCAATCTGCGACAGTCTAGAACCCATCAACACACACACACACACACACACACACACACACACTTGGTTTTTATATCTTGCCATGACACAGTCAATCTGTATGAATCATCATACATACAATATTGCGCAAGTTAGAGGCCACCCTCATCCAGGTCATTGGGTTAATTTTTAATCAGAATGGTCACTACATACATGCATATATGATGTATTTAAATGGAAGTTATGCAGAATACCCAACCAAATATATTAGTCTTCAGTAGGGATGCACCGATTCAATATTAGGATCTGATATCCGCTTTGATACGAGTTTTATTAGCTGGATCGGGTATCGGATAATTAGGCCAATAGCATGTTTGTGGAGTGCCTGTAGCTTACAAATGGGGAACAAACAAAGGCTGCCAGGACGAAAACATACGAGAAAAAAAAACCTGTTTCCTTAAATGAAAAGGAACCTCACAATAAAACCCTCCTAACGCCAAACTATTTATTTTCTCTGTACAGTGGCGTAAGTGCGTTCTGATAAGAGGGGGAAGCAACCTGCCTCTGGAGGCTTAAAACCCTTTACCCTTTAGTCATGAGAGACGTGTGCACGTGGCAATGTGAACTCAAAACATAGCAACCAAGGGCTGCCACTCTCACGCTTAAGTAGCATGAGCTGCATGTATTAGCATTTGCTGCTTGATTGCTCATTGGTTGCCCTTTGTCTCCACCGAGAGGCCGGAGGTGAAACTGCAGGAGCCCAAGACCAACCCTTACAGTAGACAAACAGGAACGACAACATGGAGCTATCCAGAGAGTAAGCTGTATGAGTAAGCTTAGTAAAGTATTGTTTATGTCAGCCTTATGTTTCTCCAACATGAAGTATTCATTTTATTCATTAATAATAGTAACAAATCAATATCGGGTATAGACGGATATGCAAATGTATGTATCAATGCTGGTATTGGAACTGTAAAAGCTGCATTGGTGCATCCCCAGTCTTCAGTATACAACCGTTGCTCTAGTTACAGCTTCCATATTTTAAATCTTAAATCCCAAACACGTTCAGTGATGTTGATTTCTGGGCCCAGGACATTGTTCTAGCAAACACCTTTGAATAAAAAATTTTGACTGAGATTTAGGTAAATGAGGGTCTTTATGTATATATGTATGTGTGTGTGTGTGGTCTGCTTTTAAAATTAGCTCGTGTCCCTGCAGTATTTCTGTTAAATGCAATGATAGAGCTTTCCAATGAATGCCATGATGGAGCTTTCAGTTAGATTGTTTTGTTGGTAGGTTATTCTCTGGATTCAGTACAATGTCAGAACACTTTTGTCTGGAAATGCACAAAAACATCCACACATTGACACAGGCACAGGAAGAGAAGTAGATGGATCGTTCCTGATGGCCACACACTGCTTCTTTCCCCACCCTAATCTATCCCAGCTTCCAGCTGTAAATATTTTATCCCCCACCTTATGTCCACCAGTCTACTAATCAATATTTCCCTGTTCTAAATCTGCCCGCAAAGAGGAAGTCAAAGTGTAATTGATTTTCCTGGGTGTATTTGTAATGGTCAAAAATTCACACTATAAGAGAGGACCAAAAAAAAAAAGTAAGGGAAATTAAGAATTAGTTAGTGTAGGACCAGTTGGTTGGAATCTTTTATTCTAGATGAATCCTTTTGTAATGAAGACTCTGGGTATATATCTAAAATGTCTCTTAGGGAAAAATAAGCAGTAACAGAGAGGGGGTGGGCTGGGGGTGGGTGTGGGTGTGCTTCATATCTAAGAGGCTTCACTTAAGAAGGCCTCAGCTGTGTTGGTCTGATTAAACCCCAGCTAGGAATGGTAAAATAAAGACTAATGTTCTCATTAGCTGCACATGATCCTCTGCATAAACCTCTGTGATTAATGTCCCCTCTCCGCTATTTCCTTTAGAGCTTTACCTTTTAATAAATTTTTTGCTTTCTGGTGTCATCTTCACAATTTTCTGCCCAGAGACTGCTTCTAAGGAGTAAACAATGCAAAGAATAGGCTAAATGAATAAACATGTTCAGCTTGTTGTTGCTTTGGGTGGGAGTTAGCCTGTGTGTGCGCGTGTGTGTGTGCGTGTGTTCTTGTTGTTTCTTAGGGATGTAAGTGTTCTAACAGTGCTTACTGCATGTGAACATTTACTACAGTGTTTAAAGACTCCAAGAAGTCTAGCACGATTCACTAAAGGTCTTAGCATGTGCAGATATCTTTTAGATACAAACTCCTACTATTAAGCCACTCCAGCCCTTCAGCCTGCTGTTTTTTTGTGTTTTGTTTTTTTTGAGAGAGAGTTTTATATGGAAACTCAATCTGTGAATGCTAAGAGCTTTTAGCAAATCACATCCAACACACAACCCCACCCTACTTTCCAGCCAGCCAATGAGATGGCACAGACTGCTCATCTTGTTTGGATGCACTGGACTTCAGCCTACTCTTCCCATGCTCTAAATTCAAATATTTAGGTTCTATGCACTTTTCTGTAACATGGTTTGAACATGTGAACGTATTTAGGGTGTCGGTTCCTATATTTGAGAGCAGAATTGAGGACAGCTTTACTGCAACATCAGAAATAGCACCTACTAGTAGAATAACTACAATACAAGTAGCCCCTACTACAATAATTTGTGCACTTCTAAACTCCACGTGCTACACTAATAAATGCACTTCTATACTTTACCTACCAATGAGTGCACTTCTAATGGTATGTGCACTATTTTTAGTGTCCTATTTAATGCTTCACTGTGCTGTTTAGAACGTAGCAAAAAAAGGCATCTGCATACCTCAGCCAGGGCATCAGCTTTCATTTGGTATCCCTACAGTAACAACAAAATAAAACATATCTCTTAAATGTAAATACTAAAATGTGTAGTTTAATGTGGTTTAAAAACAGAGTGTTCCTAATAGAAATAATGAAGTTTCACTGCCTTTGCTAGGTCGATTATGTTGTATAACAAACCCCCACTGCGCCACCAAGTTACCTACCAAAATATTAATAATAATCAACATATTACAGATAATAAAAAAATTATTTACTAAGGTATTATTATTATTATTATTAATATTATTATTATTATTATTATTAAGGCTTTATGCAGATTGCTGTGCCAGTTTTCATGCATATACACTTAACTATTTTATCTTTTATTAGCATTAGAAACTGTGCAAACATGCATGTAGGGTCTAAACGTGATGGTGTGTATTTGATGTTGCAGTAAAGCCGTCAACATATGGTACTCATATTCATATTGGGTAAAGGCTAATATTATCAGCTATACATTAACATGTTCCAAAAAAAAGAAAAAGTTTAGAACCTTAACATATCTGGATTTATAGTGCATGGCTGAATTGACAGGCGTTTTCTTGTCTCCTTGTTTGTGTGTGTGCGCACGAGTATGTGTGTGTATGTGTGTTTGACTTTGATTTCCTGTCCCGTTCTTCTCGCCGATAGAGAGTGCTGAGGCGAGTGAGCCGATGGACCTGCTGGATAGACAGAGGTGCCTGGTGGCACTGGCCTCTCTGCGACATGCTAAATGGTTCCAGGTTGGCGCTCCGTTTCTCTCATTGTTATTGTAGCCTTATGACCTAAAACAGAAAAAATCTGTCCATGTCACATTCCCAATGGCTCTGACTCTTCAATGCTCTGACCTAACCAACCCCAATATTTATCATATCGTAAGGCTACAAAAGCAATTGTTACACTTTTTGTTTGTTTCTTTTTTTTTTTTGCTTGTTTGTCATTAAAAATTTGTCAAATGCTTTTCTAGACTGCAACCCCCACCCTTCTCCCTCCCTACCCAACCTGGGTTCCTTGTATTATCAGCATAACATGCTGGACCCTGCTCACATGAATATATCAGTGGTCACAGCCTCACTCACACTAACAAAGGGCAGGGGTAGGTGCAGAAATGTGTAATTTGTAATGTGTGATGTGTAATTGTGTTCTGAATTAAACCTTACTCTAACACAGGCAAGAGTAAACGGCTTGAAGTCAGGCGTCATTGTTTTACGGATTCTAAGGGACAAGTGCAATAGAGTACCTGCATGGGAGCCTCTTAAAGGATGGGTGAGTGTATGATGGATGCTTTCATTAGGTGCAGGGGACAGCGCTACTAAAATACTATAGTAAAATTGCTTATCTAAATCTTAGACTGTTCCTTATGAAATTAATTTTTAAGTATGAAAAACTTATGTAAATGTAAATGGTACTTTTTTTTTTTCGTCTCCCCACTATCCTGTTTTGTGTTTAAAGTCAATTTGTGTACCTTAAAAAGGTTTTAAACGTTAAAGTCCCAGGAGCATTATTGTACAATTTCACAATTTTTAAATAGAAAAAAAAGCTGTGAGTCTGGACAGGGTGTATGGAGTTAATGCAACAGAATATGAAAAATTGTTATTTAACTAAAGGTACTAAAGATGTATGCAGCATGAGGTGAATCGTGTGTCAGTTTAGAAACCTTTAGATTGTGTAATATGAGAGCTAGTTTTCTTCATGCCAACAATAAAACTGATTGTCCATCTAAAGGCCTGTGCACACTGACCCCATATCCAACAAACACTAAAATGGCCACCCCTATTTACACAGTTCTTAGATATTATCCCCTGTTCATGCAGTTCTAGAATTTGACCCCACATTTTCATTTTCCTACTACTCTTCCTTAATTAGACCATTCCAGAATACTCTGTATAAATCACTGTATAACAGTGTAAAGGCAGGTGTCAGTGATGATGTTGTGGTTTATGTAATATTGGGTCAGTGTGGCTTGGCCTCAACTCAGTCTTCCTGTTTGTAGCCCCTGGAGCTGCTGTGTGAAAAGGCTATAGCTACATGTAACCGGCCTCTGGGTGCAGGAGAGGCTCTGCGCAGAGTCATGGAATGCTTGGCCTCTGGGATATTACTGCCAGGTAAACATACCAGGAGGTAAACAATCTTCTGATTCGGAGAGAGTGACTGGAAGGAGGACGGCAAGGAAACAGCACAGAGTTAAAGATTTTGGAGATTTCTGGAGGCTGGTGATTTTGCAAAAGCTGTTCATGTGACTGTGGGTGTGCACATTTAATTTATTGTTCCGTAATAACCCAAACCTGTTCTCCTCACAATTACTCACCCTTAACAAACCGCTCAGTAAATGCAGCTGCTGCTGCCCTGATAGGTTTATAAAATCTAAACAATAATTTTAATAATGACTTTTTATGAAACTCCTGGTAAAAATAAATATTCAAAATGGACTTAGAATAATGAATAATGGCATCATTTTTTGCTTTTAATTTCATTTATGAAGCTTTGAGACTCATTTAGCTAATGTGGCCTCATTTTCCTATTGCAGCCATAACCAAACTATTCCCAGTCCGCTTCTGCTTTTATGTGGTCATGATTAATGAATAGTGAAAGATGCAGGCATTAATATTTAATGGCTGACAAGGCTAGTGCAAGCATCCTTTGCTGATTTGCTTGTTTTGAAGGCAGAAAGTGCAGTGTATTGTGGTTGATGGGATGGGCAATGTTGTTTGTGCTGCACAATTTACCCGATCACTGCCAAAGCAGGTCTAGGCACATCAAGTGATGGTCTTAATCTCTAATATGATGTGTGTGTATATAATAGTGTGTGTTTTAAAGATCCATGGTGACTTAAAAAAGCATTTTGTAAGATATAGCACTCTACATGTGGTAAAAACTATCACTTCAGTTGTTTGCTGCTGGATGTTATTTCTTGCCAAAAGAGTGGGTGGCAGGGCCTTCAACATGATTGACACAATGTTAGAATACCCTATTGGAGCAATGATACTTCATCCTCTCATGGTGGACTGAATCGACTCTACACTACAGTGCCAAATAATCACCACTGGAAGTAGAAAGTGGTACTATGAGGCAGAAAGGATCCACCACTAGCTGGTTAAGTGTGCTAACTTTAGTAGTTATCCTTGCAACACGACTCATAGATGTCTTTAATACACCATCAAAATGTTCTCATCATATTTCTTCACATTGTCCGGTTGTAGAATATGATGTTACACATGATTATAGTTGATTATGATATTCTAAAACTGAATCTGTGGAGTTGCTGTGTCATCTAGTTTGTTGTTAAAGTGGTTAATTAAAGAGGTTGTTTGCACGCTCAGGTGGACCAGGGCTTCATGATCCTTGTGAAAAGGAGCTGACAGACACACTGGCGACCATGACTGATGAGGAGGCGGAGGCCATCACATACAGTGCGCAGGTAACATCCTGACCTTATCTCTAATGTCCACTTTACCCTCTGCTGTGTGTCACATGGAGGCAGAGCTGACCTGACTTTGAGTTGCTTATCTCGCTGATCATTAAATATACAGACAGCGATGCATAAGTGGGAGGCAATGTAGTGTCTACCCAAAAAGTGATGAGTGTAACATGAGATTGTATGAGGTGTAAGCTTAGTGGTGTAATAGCCACCTTCTCAGGCAGTAGAGAGAGCTGTCTCTCTACCGCAGCTTATCTTATCACTGCAGTCTTCAGATTACTTCTCACTCTCTTTCTCTCGTGTTTCTCTCTCTCTCTCGTGTCTCTTTCTCTCTCTCACACACACTCACACACACACACCCCTCTCAGTCTTATCTGTGCTGCAGAGCTACACTTCAAGCATGTAGAGCACTGCTGTCAGCACTGAGTCTGGGCTCTCTCTCTCTATCTCTCTTTCTTTCTCTCGATCTCTATCTCTAAAACAGGTTGCCTGTGAAGTAATATAGGTTATGACGCAGTTAACTGTCTGTCTTCTGATACTCAGTAAAACACCACACGCATTCCCCTCATAGCTTTGACCAGCTCTAGAAGCTCTTACTATCAGATTAACTCAGTATAGACCCATCTTAATAATCACTACTGACCCCCGGATGAGCTGATTTAGGCAATCAAAATAACCTAAATTTCTGATAAGGACATTCGTCAACTTGAATTCTACCAAGAAGTGGGGACTTCATTAACTAGCAAAGCAGTGCTACAAAGAACAAAGAGCCTGTCTCTGCAATCAAACTTTTACATTGTTACTACTTTATATAGTACACCACATTTCATTTCTTTTCTTTTGCTTTGCACTTACACGTTTAAATTGAAAAACACATAAAGAAAGGCTTAGCAGTGTTAGCTTGCATGCTAATCGCATTTGTTAGCAATTGCTTAGGCACTTGGTAAAGGCACTCCACTTTCTAATGAGCATGGGAAACCAGTGCCACCACAGACCCACAGACAGACCCCTCTGAGAGAATCTGTGCAGCCAGTGCGATAAAGCGGTTAAAACGATGCTGGAATGCCAACTTCACCCTCTCTCTTTCATTGGCTTTCTCATTGCTTTCTTTAGGTCTCTCTCTTTTTCTTGCTGTATTTACCTGCCTCAGCTGTCTTTCTACCTGTGTCTTTGTTCTCACTGTATTTCTGTTATTCTCTTTATTTTATTTATTTTCCTTTTTTCTTTCTCTCTCTTTGTATATTGTTATCTCTCTCTCTCTCAAACACACACACACACACACACACACTTTCTAGCTCTCTCTTCCTATGCAGTGTATATTTATCAGTTCTCTCTATCCCTATTATCATAACAGGAGGAACTAACACAAACAGCAGAAAATCTTGGTTTAATGAGGAAGAATAAAACAGGAAATGCAGAATACAGAATGCTATAGAGTTTTTTGGTCTTCAGAAAATGAACAAATATGTCTTATAATATCAGGTCTTACTCATTAGTGCAGTCCTGTCCTCTGAAATAGCTCATTTATACACGCGCACACACTATTATTTTCACTAGTTGTAAGGTTTATTGATGTCAGTTATGATTATGTATGACTCAACTGTTTTGCTTGGCTTTGGTTTCTCCAGAGACAGTCACCGTTTGGCAGGGTAGTCACACTCTAAGATTAACAAACAGGAATCAATTTCAGGGCAGTTATTTGTAATGTGGTGGTTCTGCAGTGGATGTTTGGTAATAATGCAGTTGGAAAATGCTGTAATGTCTGTAAATTCTTCGTTACAAATAGCTCGGCTGTGTTTGGCATGGTCTGAAATGGGAGGCATTATGGCGGTGCAGGTAATTATAGTAATTGATTGTAGAAATAGCAGCCTCCAGAGATTCAGCAGAGAGTGCCTATCACCTGTGTGTGCATTCTCAATTTGTGATGTTCAGTTGCCGATTGAATGGGATAGAATACCTGTAAACCGCAAAATTTTGTCAAGTGATGCATGTCGCCTGGATAAAGAATTAGCCTCAACAGTTACCATTGCCAGTTTTCAAGTATGAAAAAAATAATATTCATTGCATTTCAACGTAAGAAATATGCATAGCCTACTGCCATATTAAGGCCAATAGCATGATAATGATTAACAAACATGTTCTTCAGCCCTATGTGAAACGCAGTCATTGTCTGTATCTGGAGCACTGCTTTAACATGTTTCTATCAAAGATAAGAATCCACATTTTATGCAGCATAAGATGATGACCTGGACAACTACAATGGAATCTAGTGCTCTTTCAGGAACAGAAAGAAAAGCAATGCTGGTAATGAGGCCTCCCCATAGTTTAGGTCGGTGAGGGTTTGCATCGTTTCTCATTTCTGAAAGGTTCTGTACCTCCTGCTTCTCCTGTTAATATGAGTCACTGACTGTGGCCCGTCAGCCTGTTTGATTTTTTTTCATAACCGAGACACACCATGCACCTCCAGCCAAACAGAATACTGTTGCTAAGCTGTCAGGGCGACCTCTGAGCCACAGCTCAGCTCTTAGCATTTCACCAAGGTGAAAAATAATGCCGCACAGTGTTTGTGTGTATGAGTGTGTGTAAAGAGAACTGTGTGGGTGTTCTTTGGGATCAGGCAGCTCAGCATTGTTCTATAAATGACCTTTCATTTTTGTCCACAGTGCACACTATATGATCCTTACTGTATCTAAAACAATACTGTGTCTAATACTTTGTGTTTTGTTTGTTTTTGTTTTACAGCATTATCTCCGGCTCATGGCCTTTGGGCAGATCTACAAGGTTTTAGAGATGGATCCACTGCCCTCCAGCAAACCCTCACAGAAATACCCTTGGTCTGACAAAGAAGGTATACTCCTGAATGTTTATAAGATAAATAAGATAAATGAGTAGCCTGAATCTATGTATATGCATCTATGTATATATACAGTGCTGTGCAGTAATCAGAGACCACATGTTTGTTTATTAAATTGGCTGTGAAAAATTAAGTTCATTAAGTATATGATATTAATTTATTTATTTTAGAAAATTGCACCAGAACTCCACCAATGCTTTTTGGCCTTTTTGTTAAGATCAAGAGTAGTACCTGTTCTTTATCAGTTTTAATATATGATAAGTCCTCTATATGAGGGCTTCATATTAAATTGATTGTTCCATGCATCAACCTGGTATTGCAGTACCTCCAGCAACGATGCACCAGGGAAGTTGGGGGCTGGGAGTAGGGGACTAGCCTTGTGACCGAAGGATTACTGGTTTGATTCCCTGAACAGATAGGACATGAGCAATGTGCCCTTAAGCGGGGAAGGCAAGTGGAGGGGGGAACAGTTTCCAAAAATGGAATTCAAAGTGGGACTTTTTTGAAGTAGACCTTCAAAAACTCTCTCCATCAAATATACAGCACTTAAAGCTTTTAACATTAGGGGAGAGGAGAACATAGAGTTGAGACACTCTTGCTTCAGATCTAAAAACATTCACAGGTGTTTCTGTCCATCCTTCCACTGTGAAAAAAAACACTAAACAATGTGAGTCTGAAATGATGTGTAGCTGTAAAGAAGCTCCTCACCTGAAAAAAGGAGACACATCAAACAAAGAGGCTGCTGATGTTCTCTAAAACAATGGACTGACCGGCCTAGAGCCCAGACCTTAACATCACAAAATGTGTTATAGATTACTTGGTGGTTAGAGGCAGAAAATGTAAACAAACTGGGGGGGAAAGAAAGAAAAAAAAAAACTGCTAAAACCAAAGATGAAATCTTTGACACATGAAATGCAAAAAAAAATTATATTACGTTTTGTTGTTGAGGATTCCGTGTAATGTTCTGTTAAATGTTTTGTTTTTTTGTGTTGCTGAAAAGTAACTTGTGCTTTATGACTGTTTTGACTGGAATGAAATGCAATAAACGAAGTGTGCTCATTGACTGTTGCACGGTAATGTACATGTCAAGGTCACTATGATTGGTCACTACTCATAATACTTGTAAAGAGGCAGGTGTATTAAAGTGCTTGTAATTAACAGGTACAGGGCTAAAAAGGCCCTATGAGGATGGCCTGATGGATGACAAAGACTTCATCAAAAAGATGAAACGCAACCTGAGAAAAGGTCAGATGCTCTCTTCCTCTCATACACAACCCAAACACTCCTGGCTAAACTATGTATAATCTTCAAAAGGATTCTTTAAACGCCACTCCCCAAAACCACTCACCTCAAAAGCCTCTTACAAACCCAATCTCCAAATTATTTTTGGATTATATTATTATATTTTTTAAAAATGGCCAAACAATAAAAAAGACAATGTGTAGGGGTCCAAACCTGACTCCTAAAACGCTCCTGGTAACCCTTACCCCCCAAAACCCTCATGCACATCCCATCACCCAGACATACTATTATAATAAGAATTATGGGTGAGGTTTATTGTTCATTTTTGGTGCAATCTGTACCTAATAGTCTTGATTTTTTAATCATTGATGATTTAATGCTGTACCAGCCTACGTACAGAATGCTAACTTTTTTGCACAAGCATTTACACTGCAGATTTGTCAACAACTTGCTTGAAATTACTATACACAGCTTGGACTAGGACATTTTATGATCTGCCCATGTCCCTGTATCTTCTGCATTTCTATGGTGCATACACAGTCCATAACAAAACAGAGATCAGATATTTGTACATTCCTATAATCTCGCTTACGCCCATTATTCACTTGCACTCTCTTACTGTCTCTCTTAATCTCTCTCTCCTTTCTTTTCATTGCAGTCCTAGACAGTAAAGCAATAGACTCCAACCAGCCCATGAATGCTCTAATGCGGTTGAACCAGATCCGTCCGGGACTGCAGTATAAACTGCTGTCTCAGTCCGGTCCGGTTCATGCCCCAGTCTTTACCATGTCCGTGGATGTAGACGGCACCATCTACGAAGCCTCTGGGTCTTCCAAGAAGACGGCCAAGCTGCATGTGGCTGTTAAGGTAGCATTTAAGTTCTGAGGCTGATGTTTCACACCAGTACATTTTTTCTTTCTGCTAAAGACTGATACATAACAATTTTGTTTTAAATTCAAATTATGATAAAGGGTCTTTACTTCTGCTTTCAAACAAAATGTTTCATGGTGTATATCCCATAAGAGACAGATGGGGAATAACCAGTGAACATACCTGTGACTGTGAATCTAGTGTTTCCTTTCAAGATATCAAAACTTAAACACACCTAAACTTATTAATCTTTTACCTGCTAAGTAAAATATCTCACCTTCTTAGAAGATATGTTTTTACAGCCTTCTGCACTTTTGCCTCTTAACTCTATTTTAACTATTTTTGTCTCGCATGTATTAAGTTACATTCTTTGATAAGCTTCTGAAGTGCAAAGCCTTCTACAAAATCTCAAGTAGTATAGACACAGGAGCCATGATGCGCACACCTCTAAAATCACAGCTACATCTCATGCAAATCTGTGGCCCACAGAATCAAGCAAATGCTGGTTGGCTATTCAGTAGCATTGGTGGGGGACTAGAGTATGCTTGGGAAATGGCTGTAATTTCATATTTTCAAACGTTCCTGACATTTCACCAGGATACAAAGAATGTTACAGTATTTGTCTAACAGCAACTAAGACATGGAAAAGTTGGGCTTTTGGCAATAGATGTCACTTTTGTAATGCTTTTTGCCATCTTGACTTCTCTTGAAAAAACTTGAAAAAACATAGTTCTCTTTCTGGGCATAGTGCATGGTTTTCAAGTCATCATTCATTAAATGACAAACCATTTGTAGAACAATTGATACATTTTAACTAACTAGGAGACATAGTTAGTTAGCATTAGCTTCAATAGCAAGCTAACAGCTGTGCCCACCAGCTGAACATGTTCAGTCCTAGCTCACTCAAGTTTGGTTGATTTACATAAAAAAAAACAAAAAAAAAAAACAACTAATGATTAACAGAAAACAGAAACCTGTTCTGTAGTGTTTGTAATCGGAGCGGCTACCTTAACGATAGCGTAGCAAGCAGCTACAGATCCAAACAGTGCCAAACATTATAATACTTAATAATCTGAGCTTTGTTTACACAATGTAAGATGATGATAATGTTAGAGTAACAGTAAGTGAGCCCTCTCTTCCGATGTGGAATACTACCCAACCCCAGTACTGACCCACAGTGCTCCACCCAACCAGAAAAACAATCTAGCCAAAAAGGGGCACCATTATGGACATTTACACATCTCATTTTAACAACATTACAAAAACTGTGATTGATTTTTGGAGCGCATGAAATTATTTAATAAATAGATTTTTGAACAGAGAGAGGACTCTCCCTTGACTCTTTCGTGTTTATTAGGTCTACTTATTTGGATACTGCCCCCTAGTGCACATGTTCACCTGCGTAAAGGTTCAGACACATTCACAGATAAGCAAATGCAAAATGACCTTGACAGTTTGTCTTAGAGAGAAACTTTTAGGAGACCTACTGGGGTGTCCTGAATGTCCTGGATGGTGGTGACCTACTCTTCTAAGAATAAATCAAATTAGGCCTCTTAACATCCACACATATGACACAGCTGGGGGCTGTGTTTCAGCTCCTTTCCTGTGAAGGGACCACTGCGGCTGTGTAGTGAGGATGAGTGTGACGCAGACTTCACCGCTAATATGCTGGTATTAATGCATCAACTAAAACATAAGATGCTTGTCCGAAATGATGGGGCCTTTTATCCTCGGAAGAGTGAGTAGGAATGTAAATACCCGATTAACTGTGTCCCTCCTATTAGATTTTGCTTCTGTATAGCACCATAAAGGATTCTGATGTTGGTACGATGTCAAGCTTGCAAAAAGAATAATAGTAAAACTTCTCTAGAACGTTCTATATAGAACCACATAAAACACATCAAACTGAGGAACAAATTCACCTTGCAAAGAAGGATTAATGCATGCAAGTGGTTCTTTACGGGTCTAAGGTTCTTTACTTAAGTAAAGTTTAGGAGGGTAGGACTTTTATCCTACTAACCTCTAAACCTCTGGCCAGTGTATTTAATTATTAAGTTTATTTCTCATGCACGGTTTCTCTCGCTTCATTTTCTTCACACACTGAACTGCTGTCCCATGTTCACACACAAACACACACACACATGTACACACTTAGAGGGGCTGTGATGCAAGGAGAGTCTAAATCCATGTAATTCCAAAGCGATTGTGAACAAAGCGAAAGTGTGGAGCAGGAGATGGTCTAATCCTCTTTCCTCCAAAAGCACAGCCATAAAAGGCATAAAAGGCCCGTCCCCTGCCCAAACACCGGTGTTCAATTTGGGTCAGACAACCAGACACGAAGAACCGCTCACATAGAGCATCAATACAGAGAGAAAAATGGTCACATTCGCAAGAAGCAGCCAGCAGGATGCTCAGAACAAAATCACTGAACACAGTGATGCTCTTGTACAGGATTCTGGCTTAATCCAATTGAGCTTAACCAAAAATGTCCTACACAAAAACCCAGCTGTAGTATTTTATGACAAGACAAGAAAATGATGTGGAGAATCCTTCCTCTCTGTATAAACTGCCTCAGGGTTCCTTCATTTTCCTGAGACAAAGATACTGCATGTTAGTTCTTCAACTCATTAATCCAGCAGTTATCACAATTAATGACAAAACCATGCTGTAATTTAATATTCATTATTTCTCACTTAACTCAAAGAAACAGAGATATTCTGTTGCAGATCTTTCAGTGCATACCACACTATGTTGTTTGTAAAGCTATTTTGTTATGATCTGAATGTAACAAACTGTTCCATTTTTGTGGGTTATGCAAAAAGATTTTATCCATGGTTTTGTTCTTTCTTGACATCAAAAAAAAGGCACACAAGCCAGATGAGCCCATTTTAAAGCCCTTATACTGAGCATGAATGAATTCGGTTTTTGATATTGTGACTGTAACGTGCATCTCTGTGTGATGGTCAGGTGCTGCAGGCCATGGGCTACCCCACAGGCTTCGACACAGACCTGGACTCTATGAGTGCTGATGAGAAGTCGGACAGTGAAGGGAAGAGCGAGACATCTACACACTCAAGCAATAACACGCCACACTCCACAGACAGCTCCAACACACTGGAGGTACAAACACAGTCACAAATCCTGATGCCTCGACACTTTCTAGGGTGCAACAGAAATATGTTTTTAGGACAAAAACATATGCACACTCAACATGGTAGATCAACAAAATGCTCCTGACATTTTTTTTTTAATGCTAAAAGCATATGGAACATAATACATATTACATATTAATACATATAATACAAACATATTACACTTTTAATGAATGTTAATGGAGATATTACTTATTCCAAGTAATTTGGAAGCATTTGTATTGGACCAGTTATCATGAAACTCCAACAGTACTACTGTTTCAGTTCTACCAGCACAACAGACACAAAATGGCACCACCACGACAATCCACCACCCAAATAATACCTGCTACTATAATGAAGACCAAAGGTGATCTGACATTGTATGATATCACACACCAGTCCTTCATCTTGGTGCTGACCACGGTGCCACGACACACAGATTCATTGGTCGTCTTGACCAAGACTAAAGCAGGATTTGTCACAGAAAATGACCTGTTGACATTTTGAGTCACTCCATGACAGTCTGGCTCAAAACAATTACAGTCTTTAGTGATGTTGACATGGTGTTAAGGGCAGTCGTAACGGTCTGTGTGCATCTAGTTCTGCGTTGTGCAGCCGTCTGCCAATGGTGCTGGCCCTAACAGGATAACATTTAGAGGGCATCACTGCTGACTGAATGTCTGCAGTCAAACCTGTGGGACAGTCCGTCGTTTCTTCCACTCCGTTGTTTGTGTGAGTCTCCCAGATCCTTCATGCTGCTGTTATGTGCCTCCTTCTAGCCACTGCCACCAAGAGCATGGTATGGTAATATCCACACGACTGATATGTTGCGCAATACTTCAGTAAGTCCCTCCTGCTTTCTGAAGTCCTGCAGCCCTCTTGGACTCTTTGAACTGCTGCAATTGCTTTCGAATGCACACTTCACTTGCAGAGAATGCTACCAACGCAACAGCATGAGTCAGAATGCAAACCATGTGCAAAAGGATGACCTTATGTAGTCAGTCAGGTACAGCAATAAAGCCCAATCTTGCTTATGTCACACAAATAAATAACTATGCTTGCCATTAGACTGGGGCTGTTTTGCACAAGATTGTATGTTCCTTGATCCTGACAAAGCATTAAAAGGTGTGTGTCTGTCTGTGTATGTGTCTGTGTGTAGGTGCGAACTCAGGGTCCTATTCTGACGGCAAGTGGTAAAAATCCAGTGATGGAGCTCAATGAGAAGCGGCGAGGTCTCAAATATGAGCTGATCTCAGAGAGTGGCGGCAGCCATGATAAACGCTTCGTCATGGAGGCGAGTCACATCTATGCAAATAGCAATATTACTTTAATAATTCAATTGACATGTTTAGGTTATTAGAACTAATATATGTATTACCGTTAAATGGTATTAGCCTTAATCATCTTAAGTGATTTAAATAATATCTTAATAGGGAATGGCAGTGTTATTTTAATCATTTGTGTTTCAGTTTTATACAGAGTCCTACTGAGACCAAAGTCTATTCTAAAACAATGCCCAGCCTATTTCATTTTGGTACATTAGCACATACAGGAGAAGAAAAAAAAAAGAGCTGAGTTTTGAGCAGTTACCAAACAGAAGTGTTACATTTCATGTGATGAAAGTTTGAACCCTGTTGTGGCAGGTGGAGGTTGATGGACAGAAGTTCCGTGGAGCAGGGCCCAATAAGAAAGTAGCCAAAGCCAGCGCGGCTCTTGCTGCACTGGAGAAACTCTTTTCTGGGCCGAATGCTGCCGGGAACAAAAAGAAAAAGATCATCCCTCAGGTAAGACGTCAATGCCAACATTTATAATCAGTGAACATGACCCTAAACCACTGGATTTCACCGGTCAGTGTTTCCAGCCCCCATGAGCAACCTGATCATTGATTCTCCTGATCAATAATCCGTATCCTATTGATCCAGCTAAAGCTCTTGTTTGAATGTATGTAATAAATGTGTAAACCCAAATTAATAAAAGCCTATAGTGGAACTATCTCTCCAGGAGCTGGCCTGGGTTGAAGATTTAGGGGTTAATTTATTATTAGAAATGGAATATAATATACATAGCTGTTTTTATTAGAGTATAATTACCTGTATCTACAAATTTATTAGCTCTTTGACAATGTGACGTTAGCCTTGTTGCAGAAATGTATCTAATATAGGTCCTGGAAGTGTTCTCAGACACTGATGAATCCAGTCACAATGTTCCCATACTGTGCATATTGATAGGTGGCACCATAATTAAAACTCTTATTTTGATATCTTAAATCAGATTAGCAAAAAATACTAACAGCCTTACAAATGTGAGGCTGAAGTCACAACCTCATTGCTAGAAGTTGCACATTCGTCAGAAGCTGCTTTTGGTCAGAGAATATGCAGTTTAAAGCTGCTATGAGCCATCATTCTCCCTAGTTCAAATTTTACTGTATGTCTCAAACATCTACATACCGTGTAAATATGATTTAAATGAATTGCACTGTCCTTATAGTTTCAGTAAAGCTTAAGTAAGCGGGTGCCAAGTACTCATATGCATAGAAACAGTTCCACATGTTTTATATAGACAAGAATTTTTACCGAATCTCTGCTAATGAAGCAACTGCAGATGATTCTTTGAATATAAAGTTCTTTCTCTACATCTTTCTGTATGTTTAGCAGACAAGGCTGTTATTTTGATCTATTTCCCTCTTTCATAAAACCAGAATAGTCAGGCATGCTCTAGTTGCAAAGATTAAACAGCCTTGTGGCTTAGTCACTACTTTCTGCCATGGCTTTATTGGAGCACATATATGGCCTGCACTTTATATGTAGACTGTTGGCTAAATTTGGTTGATGCAGGCTGTTTTACTGCATGAGCACATTTCTGTTTAAATGTATGGTTATGAACTATTTAAACCTGAAACAGTGTAATTACTTTTGGGGATTTTATCACCGTACAAGTCTGCGCACTATGGAGACTGGCCTCTTTTTGTGCCTTTAGTGTGTATGTGGGAGAGAACCGGGGTTGTCGAAGAATCTTGTATTTGTACCAGATGTAAAATGGTGGGAGTATTTTTATGTGCTTATTTTAACAGAGTAAAGGAGTGATTGCTGCGGCCGCTGCTGCGACTGCTGTGGCTGTTCAGGCAGCCCGAGGAAGAGGAAGAGCTGCACTCACACGAGGAGCCTTCGTCAGTGCCGCTGCCCCAGGATACGTCACTCCGGGTGGGTGTCTAATTTTTTGTTATGCACATGCCATGATGCTCAGTATTTACCTTGATTTATTTATTGCTTTATTTTTTGTTTCTAGAAGTCTATAGTCAGAGCAGCTTTCTATTATTGTCATTCTCCATCAAAAAAAGCTTGACTGTATTTAGTCACTGAATATCTAATACAGGCAGATGTTTTCCCTTTTAAATGTATAAAAGAAACATTACACAAAATTTTTATCTAAAATAAGAACCTCCAAATTATTTTGATGTTATATTGTCTTCTGGCCCAAAGCACCTGCTATAAGGCTGTGTAACTTTGAAGTGGGTACAAGACCTCTCAGAAGAAATGCAGACACTTTACAGCACCACGTCACACCAACAATTATGGGTCTTCTGCTAGTTATATACAAAAGCTAGCTCAATATTCACATTATGTACAACAAGGCAGAGGCTGAAAAGAGATGGAATAAGAATAACGGCTAACGGGAAAACAACAAAAATCCTGTGTGTTCATCCCTATTACTGTTACTTGTGAATGACTGCAATAAAGGGTGTAAACTTAACTGTGTAATCTCTCTCTCTCGCTCTCAGAGTTTACACATGGCAAAAAAACTCTACTAACCACAGTCCTGTTTCACACACACACACAAAAAAACTAAATCATTCTAAATCATCATTCAGTCTTTTTTCATATAAAGAAATTGCAATTGCATTTTTCACAGAATCAGATCAGATTCTTTCTTTCATTCTTCTGATATTTGGTCAGGCATTTATGCCATGTATCTCAACTCTCTTGTAACAAAAATTTGAACCCTCCTCAGAGTTAGACTATTTAATCTTATTGATTAGTGTCTTTTAAATGGTCTCTTTTTACAGGTTTTGGAAGCCCTTATGGTTATGGTGCTGCTGCTGCCGCTCCTGCATATGGTACGTACCTCTGGACCATACTCCGGGTCTAGGGTCCAAATCTGTCCCAACTATCCCCTTACCCCACCTTTACTTTAGCTCCAAATTGGGCCTCAGACCTGTCAAGCCAGTGATCGTTCAGTTTGAATTCAAGCTGGCAAATCCCCCTGGCCAACAGGAGGACAGGGTCATAACCTTTTGGTTCTTCCTGTGGTTGGAGCAAGCCTTGCTTCGCTTCGGCTGGGTGTTTTGAGCGCTGCTTTGTCTGAGTCTGCCTGCCCCTCAACCCCCAGTCTTTGACTCTGGACACGTCTTTCGCAGCGTCAGAATGGCTTTGCTGACTACAGCACTGAGATACCCCATTCAAAGCAGCCCTGGCTAAGAGAGGAAGAGACAGAGAAAGGGAGAGTTGGGAGGAAGAAGCTGAGAGACCAATGCCACCAAAGCAAGTTATTCATGTAGATTTAGATACGTATGTACATACCACATATAAACCATGCACATTTTCACATGTATAATATAGGTGATAGGACAAACAGTCCAGTGACACTTTAAAACAGGGATGTAAAGTGTGGCAATTTTGCGTGTACTGAATGTGTTATCATACTTGCTTAACGTATTCATTTAGATTTCACTTGTTACGCTGTGTTGTGAATAACTGGTAACTCGCTGTTGTACAGGTTAGAGTGAACCAGGCGGTTGCTTTTGTGACTGTATTACTTGTCATGAGGCGATTGCTAAACCCAGACAGCTGCTAAGGAGCGCTCTGCTTATTCTGCCGTGTGAGAGAACCTCGGAGGACTAGCGTGTCTCTCTCTAGTTACCATCCACTTACACCCCACGCCCACAGCAAAACTGTGTATAGTTGTACAGAGGTCAGCTACATTCACACTGAGCATGGAGTCAACGGTCTGACTGATATATTTTGTCACTGATGTGAAGGATATGGTAGGGATATTATAGGGATAAAACAATATTACTATTTCATTTTTTTTGACAAACAGTACTTTACTGACTGATATGCCAATCGTCACTGTTTGTTAGTCTTACATCCATGTGTCTTAAATTCAAACAGAAACTCTTAAATTCTTAATCTCCTTGGCACCAGGCTGTACAGTCCCAGAGCTCTTCCAAAGTTGGCTTGTGTTTGATATGTTTTTGTTAAAGCATGGAAGCGTTAACACCATCAAACAAAATGTTCCATTTTTGTGACATTAGATTTGTGTATTTAGTAATATGGCAACATTTATTCCACAATACACAATGTCACAATATTTATTTTTGGAAATGCAAAAAAGCCAACAAAGTTCAGCAAAGTAGTGAGCAGAATGATTTTGTTGCACTAAATCCATTTAAATTGGACCAATCTTGCCCTCTTAATAACAAACGTTTCTGTTGGTAAGATTTCTCTTGACCGTATACATTGTATCTTCAGAAAAGCTTATTGTATTGATAATATTAATTTTAAAAAATGGTACAATTTTGACGTATTGCATAGTCAAATTTATTTCAGTTTAAATCAAGCTGCTTATAAATAATGGTGTTAGTAAGGTTCTCAGTGATTCTACCCCAGCATATGTTGGATAAAAAAAGTTTAAATATTAAATATTAGCTTTTCAAATGCTGTGCTGTTGTACAGGCTGTGTTAGCATTGGGTCTCTCTCTCTCTCTGGTTTAGTCTGGCTGCTTTGAATGAGTTTTATGTGCAAGGAGGACGAGGAGAGGAGGGAGGGGGAGAGGGAATGTAGAGGGAAAGTCTTGTGGACATTTGGTCTGTGGGGTAACTGTGGGGCAGTAAGTGGAATCACTGTCCTGGTCTTTGCCTGCTACATAAGGAGCACTCCTTTAAATGAAAGCCAGGTACGGTGCTGTAAGAGACCAGCGTCCTCTCTTTTTCCTCTTTCTCTTTCTCTCTCTCCTTTTCTCATTCTGTTTTCTCTGGTCTCGGAAAGCTGTGTGCATGCACTTCCTCTCACTCAAGTCATCCAGTTGCTGTCTAAACCTTTGCCTCCTGTTGCTGCTTTGTGATTTCTAAAATATATGACACACACGCGCACACACACACACACACACACACACACACACACACACACACACACACACACACACACACACACACTCTCATGCACACCAGGGTAATCCCTTTACTGTAAACATACTAGGGAACAGACCCACTTGCCCTTTTGCCCCACATTTGACACAACAGGCCATAAAACACTTGATATTGGTTTAGTGTATAAGTTGGAACATTGTTAAAAACATCTCTCATTATTGTTAATCTTCATAAGTACAAATATAGTTCTCGTGTATTTTGTGTCTTCATCTATGATTTAATAGTTGTGTCTGCAGTCTTTTAATAAGATGGCACTGCATTATTCTATCCTGTTAAAAATACATCTTCTGTATAGGTTTAAACATCACCTACAGGCTTACCTGCACTTTTTCTCCTGTGTGGACTAATGTTCCCTTTGACTTTTTACCTCTGGCCTACTGACACGCCCCTCCCGCTTTTTCTCTCACTCATTCATCTAATTACCCTCAGGAATATATGACCCATTGTGCCCTAAGTGGAAGCCTGATTGGCATAACACTTTCTTTTTAAATTCATTTATTATTTTTTCCGAATCCCAGACTCATGTGGAGTACTCTCTTCATTCTCTTTCTAGGTTTGCCCAAGAGAATGCTTCTGTTGCCCGTCATGAAAGTGCCCGCCTACCCAATCCCCCACTACTCCTTCTTTTAGCTCAGGAGATCCACCAAAACATGCGCGCGCACACACACACACACACACATGCGAGTTGGACGGAATGTCCGAGTGTAACCCCATGGAGAGCTATAAGGACTTTAAGTGAATTTATTTGTAAAGCATTTTTAATTTACTTTATTTTATTTTTTTGGCGTCTTTATGTCTTCTGACTTTAAAAAAAATGCAGGTTTTTAAGTTCTTAAAGAAGAAGGAAAAAAAAACTTGAACGATTTGTACTGTGAATTGTTACCTCATTCGTGGAATTTTAAATTATACCAACTTTCTTTCTTTTTTTTATTGTGGTGTTTTTTCTATAGGATAGATTAAGGAGATGTAATTTGACACCGACATCTTTGTAAAGATGGCAGAAGCTATGGGATGTATAGGTCTCACTGAAACTACTGCTGAAAAATAAACCTTTTATCTTCTTCACCTGCCAAGCATTGACTGGTGTGTACACGATAAGCCCATAAAGACTCACACCTGCATAGATTTTGAATTGTAAGCAGTCGTGTGATCTCAGGCTTCTGCATAGATTTAGGCTTATGTTATGCCAGTAGTACCCATAACTTACTTAAGGGAGGCAGACTTGAGACATTAGCGCTAGCTTTAAGTGGGCCCTCATGTGATCCTTTGTCCCCCAAACACTGATTCCTTGAGGATGCATGATAAACTGCTGCCTTTTCTGGACAGTGGACCAGACCTCTTGCTGTATGCTCAGTAGTTGCCATTTATGCATAGGATGCAGTTAAATGAAGCTAAATAGATAAAGCCTCTTTAAAAAAAATACACAAATGCAGGACAACAAACACGTCACATTCAAAGAGCCTTCACACTGCACTGCAACACACCTGGAGCCTCCAGTCACAGCCACACATCGGAGAATCGAAAGCAGCAACATGGGATCCATGGAGATATGCTACCTAATTGTCTTATGTCCTTTGTTTTTTTTTACTTTCGGTGTTTGTTTTTTCCTTCTTGGTGAGTGTCAGCGTGTGAGCTGTAAGTTCTTCCTCGTCCACAGGCCAGCACAAGAGACCATACATGGCCCACGTCCTCAGTCTCCTCGCAGCTTTCTTGAACAAATTAAAACCCAGCGAGCTATGTGTTCCCCTTAAGAGGAAGCTTTTCCATCATGTACCTTGAGGGAAGGTCAAAGTCTGTTCTTTTTTTGATGACAACAATGAAGCACACTGCAGGGTCTGTAATGGGCTATTTACCAAAGACAAACAGTTTCAATAACCGAGCTGTAGTCTGACCTTGATCTTGTCCTGATTTCAGTAGATATTGTGTCGTTTTCTATAAACTTAGATAGACTTGAGCTGGACTGAGCTGCTGACGTGTGATTGGCTTAAACCCAATCAAAAGGTGTTTGTGCTGGTCCGTGACAGGAATGTGGCCATCCCTGACCAAAGAGAACCACCATCTCCCTGGTTACTCATTGTGGTCACATGATCTCCATTGCTGTAAGACGGAGACCGTCCCCATTCTTCATGGTCATCCTCAGCTGTGTCCACTTAGAAACCAATGGGGCCTGTTCTCTTTGATGGTGATGGCATTCATTGTACAATACTCTCTCCAAAATCACACTGGTTCTGGTTCTGATTTGTCAGAGTTATGTACTAACCACATCTGTCTGAAACTTGAAAGTTGCTACATACCTATTTTCCTCACACATCCTCTGCTTTTTATCTGTAATGAATGAGCTCGGAGATTTTTTTTTTTTATATAAATTTATTTTTTTGGTCTGGTTTGTTTTTTTGTTTGGTTTGTTTATTTTTTGGTCGAAAAGTGGTAACCATGCAACTTAAGTTGTTGATGTCTTTTATTAACCTCCTGAAACGCTCCCGGTTCAATGAAAACCCCACGTACAGCCTGAAAGAGCAGAGACCCTAGTATCCACCCTTGCAGCACACCCACCCCACCCCCCCATCAGAGTGTGTACCACTGCCTCCTGCTGTCCCGCGCCATTAATTGCAGCTTTCTCTGCTCTTCTCCTCACTGTAGGTGGTCTTTTCATTGACAATCCCTTTTACCAGCCGCGGACCATCGCACCTTTTATTATTCACTTGGGTCCTCAAGATCTCTTCTCTGACTTCTAGAACCATCAGGTTGTGTGGCTCTAAAGTGTCGTACTGCTCCAGGCTTGACCAGGCTGTCTCCACCGCACAGAAACGCCCCAAACTACACACACACACACACGGTCCTACCAAACTGACCTGTACCTAAACTTAAGGACTCGCTCGCAGATCGTACAAAAGCAATATTCCGATTTGACTTGTTCACCTCAGCTCGACCTGACAAATAGCTGGGGATTCCTATAAAGCAATACACCTGAACTTTTTTTAGGCTTTAAGCTTACTTGAGATGATGTGAATGTTCAGTTGAGTCTTACTTCAACACTGCACTGCAATATATTCATTTTCACTGTATATTCACCATGTGTGTATGTGTGGCTATACTATAAATATATGCATATATATATATATGTATGTATGGTATAACGGTACTATAAATATATAAGTGTAGATATACCTATGTACTTATGTATATTTATATACTATACATATACATTTAAATAGTGTTGGTATAAATTATTTTAGAATTGCAAAGTGAAATGTTAACCATTAACTTGGAATATAGCTTTCTTCCAGTTTTATATATACTGAGCAATTTAATCTCGTAATTGAATCTATTGAAATGCAATATGAAAGCCCTTTTCTTAATCTACTTGTTGTAGATTAGTAATGCTTCCTTCTCTGCGTCTTGAGCAGCAGCTTTGACCATGTCTGTTCACCACATGCTCTGTGTGTGTGTTTGTGTGTATGAGTGTGAGAGAGAGTGTGAGTAAGAGAGCTTGATTGTGTGCCGCACCAGAGCCTGGTGTTCTGGCTCCTTGGAGAAGTGCTTCTCCAGTATTTCCTTTTTAACATTTGCAGCTAGGGGTGCGCCGATCTGACTTTTTCTTCTCCCTCAGGATCGGCAGAAAATCTGTATACCTCATACAATGTGCTGTTGCAAATAAGGAGTTCCTTCCAAAACTTGATGTATGTTTTAAAGGGATCTATTGTGCTCATTTTCAATTTTCATAATTTTATTTTTAATCTAGTAGAATAAATGTACATGCCTCTGTCTGACAAGCTCTGTTAAAGCTCCTGTGTCTTTTAAGAGCGAGTGTACTCTGACTGTACAATTGCCAGGATGGAATCTGCTACAAGTTCATGAATTAGGTCTGTTAGTTAAATAACTGTAGACTTCCTAAAGGGGAATTCCACGTTTCTTATTTCTGCATAATTCAGTCACTGAAATGCAAACAAAGTTATTCAGAGCGGTTTAATGTGAACTGTAGAGAAATTCACAAACCTTTTCTTTACAATAGGGGTGATGGGAACCAGGGGTCACCATGTCCTTAACACAGGCACAACAATTTTTTGTGTTATTCATTAAACAACCTGTCACGCTGTACATCTTCTGGAGGACATCATTTGGAGACTCTTTGCTTTACAACACAACACCTGCATGTGCCTTTCCACCATGAATAGAATAAAAAGGCCAAAACATTATTAAAACTATTATAACACAAAGCCTGTGTTTATATGCCCTTAATAATCTGATAATGCAGAAAAGATTACATTTTGTTGTGTTACTTGGGTAATCAGATAGTGGGAAACTCTTTCTGCATGGATTAAGCAGTAATTGAATTTCTGCTTTGCAGCTGGCCAATAAATGGCCAATTGCTTTTTTTTTTAACATTTAGTAAGAATATAACTGCAGATCCATGAGCTAAAATCCAGCTCTATTCATCGGCTTATAGTGTGTGTGTGTGTGTGTGTGTGTGTGTGTAGTTATGTATAATATATTTTTTTATACAGAAAGAGTTGTCCTTGGAGGCATCCTCAGATGTCCGGTGGCTGTCACCACTGTGAACAATGTTGACACATTTCTCACCAAACCACTCTGGATTACTTTGTTTCCATTGTAATGACTTAGAATTGTATGTTTATATTTTTTAATGCTTAGTGTAAATGCAGCTTTCATGAAAAATGCATGCGTCTATTTCACAGTTGCAGGGAAACATTGGTTTCTGAACATGCAGATTTGCCTGTAATATTCATAATTATTTATGTGAAATATGTATCACATTCAGTTTTACTAGGAGATTAAATGAGAATTTGCTGACGTACATCATGTTTTGGATTGGCACTCCTCTATTTTAGAGCTTTAGTAACTATAAAAAATTCTGAGAGAGAATCAGCCAGGACTGCCTTTCCCAAAAGCATTGTTGAGTAGGAGCCACAATCTAATCATGGAGAGTGTTCTAAGTGAAAGTCTCTTTGTCATGTAACTATGGTATTTATTCAACAGCGCTTTTGAGAAACGCATCCCAGGCAGGACCTGTGAATACCGGATCAGTTTAATAAGGTCAGTATCGGTATGAGTGCTGATCAAGAGTATTGAATCGGTGCATCACTATCTGCAGCAAAACACACACACATACACAGATCTTTAGAAAGCACATCCCCTCCACACATTAGAGCTGTTTGCATTCTGTCCCAGTTCAGTAAGGTGCATACACTCCATAGACATGCGTATGTGTATGGGAGCATGTCTGGTGGGCAGCTAATGTGACTCAGTCACTCGGATCTGTTTTTTCCACACAAAGCACAGTCTCGCCAATTTTTTCATTACAGGCAGCCTTAGCCGTAATGTTCACTACGCTACAGCAGGTAACACATGTCCTACACATGCAGTGCTTCTTCTCCTTAGTGGTAGGCTAAAGGCTACAATCCTTTAAAGAACTCATATTATACAGTACTGGGCAGGCTACCCTTCATTTATTTCATCTTCAGTCAAAACAGCTGTTAAGTACAAGCTACACGTTTTCCAGGAGATGTTTCTCAGGAGATATAAATAGCCCACTTGAATAAAGTAGAAGGGAGAGAAATCTTTCAGGATACAGAGAACTAGGACCTGACAGCTGCCCCCATCAATTAAACAGCACTTAAAGCTTTCATCTTTAAAAGCAAGGAGAAATTCAATCTCCAGTCTGGCTTCAGATCTGAACGCCTCCATAGGTGTTTCTATCCATTCTTCCACTGAGAGAAGACAGCTCAACGCTATGGGTCTGAAAGGATGGGGGGAAAAAAAGAGACATTAACTGAAGAAGCTGAACAACGGACTGACCACGCCAGGAGCCAAAGCCTTACATCATTAAATGTGTTCATGTTTGAGAAGCAGGAAATGCTAAACCAATTTCTAAGGCTGAACTTTGGAGGTGGGCCTGCAGTGATGTACTGATATTATATTTAGCTGTTATTCTGTGAAACATTTTTTGTGCTATTTTCCACTGAATAATACTTCACAGCTGTTTTGACTGCAATTAAATACATTTATGGCATTTAGCTGACACTCTTATCCAGAGCGACTTACAAGGTTTATGATTACAGGTAGGCCAACGTAGTGTTAGGAGTATTGCCCAAGGACTCTTATTGGTGTAGCAGAGCATAGTCACCCAGACTGGGATTCGAACCCCAGTCTCCCACACGTAGAGGTGGCACCCTGAGCAGTGGTGTTACCCACTGAGCTACACCAACCACACTATAGGTGAAGGGTGGTCTCTGACGTTTATGCAGTACTGTGTAATAGTTGACCATTCAAACATAAAGTATCACAATGGCACAGGTGCCAAAGTCAGTGAACAACTTATTATTTTAAATGTGATTACTTCAAAATGTTTAAAAAGCATCACTCACTAGGTACACGCCAGGGTTCCTTCATTAGATGGCGATGATTAGACTGTATTAGACATTAAGCTGTGTTATTGTAAATATCAGCTGTTAGTTTTTTTCATATGTAGTATATGTAATTTAAACACCCCTTAAACATTTACTGAAGTCTTGTACATGCATGTATTCCATTCCCTGAATTCTCTAGGCTAACCAAATTACTCCTCAGTCCACCCCAATTTAAAACCTACACCTTGATATAAAGCACCTCAAGCCCATGTTTGTTGATCTTTTGAAACAAGACTACACAGCCACACAGCCAGACTTCTTCTAAATGTACATCCAACCAGCTGATTTCTTTTTACAAGAGCTTACCAGTTTCCTTCTTCTCATTTTAACTGCTTATTGCATTTTTTCCTGAAAGTGCACCACTTTTTTTTTTATTAAAAAAAAAAAAAAAAAAAGCAATTGAACCTCAAAAGTTTTTCTCCCCAACCAGAAGAATGACTTCAATCATTTTTGAATTAAAGATGGTAAGTCTTTACCTGGGTAAGTTCTGTGTGTAATACATTATGGCATCAAAGCAGTTGTGCAAACATAAGACGGTTAGCTTTACTTTTCTTTGCGCTTGATAACTGGTTGTCAAACACACAAGCCCCTTTTCATGATCCATGTTTTTAAAAAAATTTTAAATAATAATAATAATAAAAAAATATTAAAAAAAACAACACGCACGCAGCTGTAGGTCAAGGCTTTGAAGGATGGCATTACTTACACTAGAGATGTTTGACTCTTGAATGAATAGAAGATTGTAGTAGAAACTTTTGGGAACTGTCTGTTTGTTGAATGTAGATTCAAAGTCTTCCACATTGTATTAACCTTTTATTTAATCAAACTGAGAAAAAAAATACAGATTTGTGCTTTGCTTTTGTGTACTAATGAATGTGCCGAAGTGCATTAAAGGAATGTCATCTGAAAATGCTAATGTGGCTAACAGTGAGTAAAAGCTGACTGGGTCTGGTTAGCATGGTTTCTTTAGACCCTGACATTTATTAATTGTTAGCAATGTCTGCATTTTTGAGGCATGTCTCTTTAACCATGTATAGCCATCAGTAAAATCAATAAAGCTATTGCAGGGACTTTTAAGAGCAACTTAAAAACATAAGCCATATGGTCTAGCACAAAGATAAAAGTACCTTTACTGTCCAGATACAGAAAAATCCCCCCTACACAACAACAATAGCCCCAAAAATTTTCAGATATCTTGTATATTCTGCCCACAGGATGGCTGTGTCTCTTTAGGCAGCTCTGAAAGCCCAGATGGTCTCCATAAACATGTCAGGCAGAATCATATTTTAGTCTCGTTTAAGGTCTAATTTGGTTCACCAAAGGCGATCAGAGCTAATCAGGCCCGTTTCAACTCTCCATGATGCATCAGTAGGGGGGAGGGATTTGAAAAGGCGTTTGCACAGCTGCATAACGGGTGAAATTAAGGGTGTGAAGATTCAGCTTGTCATGTTGCGCAAAAAAAGAAAAGAAAAAAGCAAAGCAAGGCCTTGCATTCGGAGAGGACAGCTGATCAGAGCTAGCTACTGAAGGGATACATGAAGTTTCCCTTTTTGCTAAGGGGCTTAATTCTGCTATAGGATTAAAAAAAAAAATTTTGACATGTGTGTGGGTATAAAAGGCATCTCCTAAAATTATATTAGATTAAAAATTAAATTATATTAAAACAAGATCATGTCTTTTGAGACATTTATTTTCAATTTTATTTAAAGCCATTTTGGAGAATTACGTTGGGTTCAGTTCTGACTAATTGTTTTACTCATGAAGAAACAGCTGGTCAGATAAATCTCCAGAATGGTTCATTTACAGGAGAAGGAACACTCAATGGAAATTGTGCAGAACAGCAAGATTTTCTTCCTTTAGTGATTTTCTGTTTCATTCATTCACCATTCATTTTTAGCGTATTTTAAAGGGAATATATGCTGCTGCTCCATTTCTGTTTGTTTATTTATTTTATTTATAATTTTTAAATGCCTTCATTACATAGTGTTCATGGTGGATAGACTAAAAGCAATGACTCAAACAAAGATCATTATATCCTTCTCCTGTAAAGTTATCATTTTGGAGATACGAGGCTCCAACAGTGACCATTTCTAGAGGAAGCTTTAACATGCTAGCTTACTGCTGCAGACCTTCTGCCGAATGACATGAAGCTGCTTATCTAGGCAGGACGCATTTTTGTTCAAACTGTTTCTGAACAATCCCTCATTTAATTAAATCAGGTTAGCTGCTAAAGGAACAATGTCTGGAGTGCACTAAGGAGTAAGGAACCAAATCTGTATTCTTCTACCTGTATTTTTCTAAACAATATATGATAATCATATATTAAAATGAAACATCTGTATTTGTTGTTACTGCTGAGATAATAGGCTTTGGCCAAGTTTCTAAATTAGCCAATTTCTCAGACCAGAATGTAGGTCCTATGTATGTTTCACGTAACTTATCACAGCAACGGTACATCTGTCCAGAAACAGTACGATTCAGAACACAAATGCTGCTTTAAGTTTTGCTCATATTTAAAGAAGCAGTGTGTAAGATTTAGTGGGATTGGCTATCAGAAATGGTATATAATATGCAAAACTATGTTTTTTAATAGTGTATAATTAGCTGCAACTACAGATTGTTGTGTCTTAGTTTAAAATGAGTCTTCATATCGACACAAGAAGGGGACGTCTTCCAACAGAGGCCCTCATGTAAACCCGCCGTGTTAATACAGTAGCCCCCACACTGGCTGTAGAGAGCGACTCATGTTTGTGAAGCGTCAGGGAGAGGGAGAATTTGCTGCTGGATAACCATTTTGTCTTTTGAAAAGTTGAGAACCCAAATTCTGACAGACTGAAGATTGTACTTATTATTTAGCTCTAGAGAAAGTATGGGAGGGTGAATCCACCATATGTTGTACTGCACAAAGGGTGGGGTGAGGAATGGGTGTTTTGGTTGCAATCCGCACCCTCATCTCTAGATGCTGCTAAATCCTAGACACTGCACCTTTAAATACAGAACTTTTTATGTTTTGCTTAACATTTGATTTACATGTGATGCCTCAAATATTCTGAAACTCTGAAAGTAAGAAATTGCTTCAAAGCCGTTTAGGACCCCTGCTATTTAATTTACACCCACACGCTTTAAGTATCCTGATGCATATAATGTAAACCCAAATTCAGAAAGACACAGGACGTTGATCTAGATATGCTTGGTGCTCACCCAAATCGGCGCTAACAGGTTCCACCTCAGCAGCCATCGTTTAATTACTTTTGCGCAGTCGGTTATCAAAAATATCTCTCAGTGACAGGGAAAGGGACTTGTGTGTGAGACTTGAGAATTAGAAGCCTGGAAATTCAATTTGCGCGCCTGAAGCCTCAGAGGTGAAATCGAGCTGGGTCTGGTTTCCTTCTGAGCAAGGTTCGCGAAATGAATTGCTGAACTGAACGTTTTCCCCGGCTCTCCACTCTGATCCAGCACACAGTCGGGGGAGATGGGGGTGGGTTTTGGTATTTTGAGCTGCTCTAAGCTTCAGCCTGTATCCTCAAGTTCCTAATTGAATGCATTACTTGCAATAGAGCTGAGCTAGAATGTATTATCATAGAAGAGCTATGTGCATAGAAAGTAGAATGTATTATCATAGAAGAGCTATGTGCATTTTTGCAAAACATGCAGGTACGTTATATATATAAAGATATAAGTTCTATAACTTACAGTAAAGAAAAAAAAAGTGTGACCTTTGGGTGCTTTCACCCATTTGTGTTTACATTTCTCTATGAGTGATAACTTTGTGAGCGTGGCAGGTTTTTTTTTTTTTTTTTTGCCAACATGCTCTTCCATGATAGGCTACTGTAGATACTGCTTCATCACCATCAGGTCTCGTTCTGCCGGTCGAGCGCGACCCAGACAGTTCTCACTTATCCGTTTCATGTTTATTTTTATTTTTTTTTTATGTGACTTGCAAAAATTATTATATTAACAAAAAACTTATCTAGATTTGAAATATCATTTATAAAGGTAATAATCTAAAAATGTGATTGTGGTGATTGTGCACATGTTCCGTGAGCGAGCTGTGCTTGAGTAGAAGCAAAGTATAAAAACGACGGCAGTAGATGTTTGCTAGCTGTGGTATTGACCTAAAAGCTATTAGTTGTGAAAACACCATGGTGGTCTGTCTGTCACTGTATTTGCCATACTTTATGCTTGAAAAAATAATAAAGTGCTGAAATACTGAAGTGTAAAAACTTTTTTTAAAACAATTAAATCTATATATACTGGTTATAAACCATTCGTCCTGTCCAGAGTCTTTTATTCAAAACATGCACCGCACCTAAACAAGCTACAACAACACTGCTAACCAGGTTCACTGCACAGTTTAGTGTTTCTTGTGCTTTAAAGGGCCAATATCATGGGAAAACAAATTTTTCATATATGTTCACTACCCTAACCATACAGTCTAAAAGTGGAAACTACAGTACAGCCTCTTTTGAATTCACCACTGTGGTAGTGTTAGTGCCATAGTCATACCTATGAATGAATACATTGCCTGAAAATCGCCCTTCTGATCCTGGTATTAAAAACATTCCACAGCAAGTTTCTGTTTGTTATACAATCCGTCAGTATTCAGAAAAGACACTGATCAGCTTCATCAGTAGCTGAATGTTATGGAAAGAAATGAGGAGGTTGCTGTGTTTCTGCCTGCCAGGTGGGTAACATCAACTTCTTTTTCAGCAACTGTGGGCTTTTTGAATGAGGCATAACATACGACTGCAACACGATCATTTTCATTCTGTGGATGAAGACAGGCTGGAAAGTGGTCATGGAAAAATTAAGAATGACCCGTTTTGGTACATAACACAAACATTTACTCGAGGTAAGAGAATTTCAGGGTATGAGCCCTTCAAGACAACCCTTTATCAAAAGTGGAACTGTGTGGTCCAGGGTTTTGGGTAATAGCACAACTGTATCATGAGAGTCTATAAAACCCACGCGTGCTGGAGGTCATACCTATAAACCATAAATAAGCCCCTGTGATGAGAAGCGGCCAATGGATTAAATGACTGATTATACTTTATGACCTTGGTGACTGCAACCTGTGCCATTTGGCACAAAATTGAGGGGTCTGCATTACAAGAGCGCTCGGCGGTTCACACAGATACTGATTGTTTGCTATAAAGAGCAGCCTGCTAATGAGGAGGTGCTCCTGAGTATTTCTAAATGGTGATAAATCCACTTTCCCTTACACGCAGTATATTAGTGAGGAAAGGAGTCTGTTAGTAGTGCTCTACTCTTCCCTGTTACAGCCTCATACAGATCTCAGTAAAGAAGTGACCTCACTGGCTTCCCTTCACACCAGCGAGGGCACCTCCTGAGTTAACTGGTCAGGTACTGCTAATAGGAAGGGAGGAGGGAGCGAAGAGGACGGGAGGAGGAGAAAATAGTACACGTGATGATATAAGAAGCAGAAGATAGAAAGGATGAAGAGAGCAACAGAGCAAGGAGAACGTGTAGGTTCTATTGGGGGGAGGGGTGAAATGTGGCCACACCCACTGATTCATTCACACAGCTAAGTTAACTAGCTCTTCTAAAACGTGTGTCTAGTCTCTATTAGGTAAGACAGAAAAACCGCTAACAGCTGGAGATGGACATGAGTAACGTTAACTGGTTTGGACAACAGCCTTATTTTACCGTGTAATAATATTTACAAACCTGCTCAGCGTACAGTTACACCTGGCCTTTCTGTTGCGCGGTTCTATCACGTTGGTTGCTGCTGGGAAACCGTCCGCTTCCTCGGTGTGACTCATAGCCGTTAATGCTAGCATGTTAGCACTACAGCGTTAGCTAGCACAGGTTAGCACGGATTTCACTTCACCGACCGTCTCAAAACCCAGTACCTCCCAATATCCCAGCTGCACACGGACCACGGAGCATGAATCTAAATGCTCGAATGCTGAAATGACCCTTGTAGTAGCCGTAAAAAAAACACCTGTGGTTAGCTAGCCTTAGCTTAGACTCCGTGCTTACCAGTCGAGCAGGAAAACTAGCCAATACGTATCCGTCTTAAAGCTCTTCTGAACTCTACGCTTCCTCCATCTGTCAAACCTAAATATATAGGCGTGCCAGTATTCACACCTGCTTTACTCCGCTCCGGTCATGGGGTTTTGTAGGTCGAGCAGAATTGAACGTTAACTCTGTAAGTCCAGTTCGTTTGCTCGCTTCCATGGCTGCAGCCCGCCGTGTTTGCCCGACAACTTGTTGTTTTAAGTCATTTTGTTTGTCAGATTTCACAATAAAAATAATACCATGATATGCTCTGATTCCTGTCTTGACAGAAAAGTAAGCCAAGCAATGAGGTCTTAATGAGCAAAACAATGTTCTACTCAGTAATGCTCAGGACCTACAGGTTTCAATTCGTCCTGAACCACACCTCTTAATTCTCTTCGTGATCTGAGAAATGTATTCATGATAAATTCATGATTATTCAATTTGCTCCTGTGTAGCTTCTAAAAATTTACATTCTACCTTAAATAGCATAGCAGTTGTAACAGTCAAATTTAAGCTGTGCCTTTAAGAAAGGGGCATTGTATTTGCATGTTCCAGTGTCGCCTCGACAGTAGAAGAGAGCAGAGTGGAGAAGAGAGTTGGTGATAAGTGGCTCTCCTACCCTTCTCGTTTTTGTTATACTCTCTGTAACGCTTGAGTTTAGCTACAGCCCAACTTATGTGTAAGTGGACTGTTGTGGCCGGGAGACATTTTTTAGTTTAGTAACCGGGAATAAACGTGTATGTTGGAGTACCCGCACTACGTCTGTGTCGCAAGTGCTTCAGCTAACCCCTCTCCTCGTGGCTACCCCGAAGGCTCTCCCCATTATCCGGGCCGAAGCGTTACACAGTTACATTCTGACGCCTGCATCACTCTAGGTGGACCAGAAAAGAAGCTGGCGAATACGAAGCTTCAGAAGCTACGAAGTTCAGCCTCTAAAAACAGTCCTGAGGAGCTCTGACTACAGTAATTACCTCATCTGTGTGTCCCTCTGAGTTTTCCCTCATAGTGTAACACAAACTGGATTTCATATCATTACTCCAAAGTGACGAAACCATAGAATGGTGTTAGCTCTGGGAGTATTAAAAGCAAGTGTATCCGAGAAGTCGGGAGTTGGAGTTGACTCCAGGAGACCTGTAGTTGTACGTTACTAGCCCTAGTGTGGGCCATCCATGGTCTGTTTTCACACATGCATAGACAGAGGAATCAGCCTGCTGTTTAATGACCACTCGGAATGTTTAATCACACCCTGTTTATCTCGTTTATCATGAGTCATTTTACCAAGGAATACGTGCTATTATTTAAATCTGGGATTAGACTACGCCCCCTAACTCTCTGGTGTGTCACTAGCAAATCAGGCCGACTGAATAAAAGTTTTGTTTCCCATCTAACTGAGAAAAAATGTTTAATGACAGTCTGTTCAGCAAGAGCCCGATATCTGTGACCATCCTAAAACTCTGAGGATACTATTCAGTATACTTTCTACCAGTCATTTCAGGTTGTCCTTATGTTTACTGTGCTTATAGCAGGACAATAATCTGACCCTTCTGAAAAACAGTAACACCTTTTCTGCGAGACGGATACGTCTTCCCGCCCAGTTGTTTTAAGAACTGACGGCTACTTGCTGTATCAGTTAACACATTGTTTTCAGCTGAAACATATTAATAATAGCAGTAATTATCCAATAAAGGACTCTTAAGTGCTTGCAAACACAGTCAAGCAGTGTATTTATCTGCCTTCAGTAACAAATCAGGATCAGCTAAATTTGAGACGACAGTTCTAGAAATGTAGGCGACAGGCCTGTTCAAGTGGGTGACATGAGGGTCCTTACTTTAACACTTCATCTGGCTCACACCACACCCCGCTAGAGTTTCTCTGAGTCACTGGCAGACTCTTCTAGAACCGTTTACTCTGCTCTTGCCCTGGAGTAACACACACATGAGCCAAAAGGCCAGTGGCAGAGCTGGCCCAGAGCCAGTGTCTCAAAGTCCGAGTGGACATCTGGACAACACAAGCCTCTTACTTATGAGCTGATCATTTGAACTGTGTGTCATGAGAAGAGACAAGTGTTTTTCAAGTGTGCCAGGAGAGTCCATCAGCCCAGCTGTGCTAGACACCTCTCATCTGCAAAAGCCATCAAAAGCGTGGGTGGGTGGGGGTGGGTGTCATGGTTAGCATCAATGCCACCCTAATCCCTAATCCTATTTTAGCATGCAGCTCAGTACCCACAGACAAATTCACATGGTTACAATTTGTTGCTGTCAAAACTTGGTATCTCAACACTTTGATTATTTTCTGTTAATAAAACGTTTTGTTCTAATAAAGTTCCCATTGAAATACAGGATGTTATGACATTAATGTGTTTCTGCTGTATCTGCCAGCAAATCCATTTAAAGCAGTTCTTAACATAACATGAACATATCATGATTAATAGACCAGCAGGAAAGATCCAAAATGAGTTTGAATACAATCTTGTTGCTTTAACTTTTTCACATTTTGTCCTTCTCCTCTAAAGTTACTGTTGTAGAAACACATAGCTGTATCAGCAGCAAACGAGGCCATGATGAGGGTCAGGTTTGGTTTAGGGGTTGTTATGCCAATTGTTGACCAGCTAGAACTCGTCTAGCAAAGCAACTGAGACCCATCAACATTCTTATCATATTTAGGTCTCGCCCCCACCAGAGGGTCTATAATTTAGGCTATATGAGACGAGGTGGGCACTGAGCACCAGGGTGTGATTGCATAATGCTGACGCTTGAGTCTCTGGTGGTAACTGTATGACTTCTCTATGTAACCGGATCCTCATAGCAGCCCTATGTACACCACCTCCCAGGGGGTGATTTTACAGGCCTGTACTCTACAGAAAGCACTATAAAGCTACACATGTTATGGGTCTAATGGTATTAAAGCTGTGCCATATGACTTTACAACTGTACAGTACTGACAGCTTTGCTGCCTTTCATTCTATTACAGATTAGGGTTGACATCAGTGATTCATTAACCAAGGGCAGCTGTCAAAACCTCCAGTTATTTTTAAGGGCATTCTACATAATTAAAAGGTTAAGATAAAAATGCTGTTTAAGAAGAATTTACCGAGTCCCAGGTGATGACAGTGGTGTTGACAGGAACCAGGCATCCACCTCTGAAAGCTCCCTCACAGAAATTGATAATGATTGAGTACACAGCCTAATGCCTGACACCTTGTTTTAATTTAGCCTTAAACATATTTAAATCCATATATTTATATGCTTTTATAGTTTAGTACTGGCATTACAATGTAGGACAACATAGTCCAAGGATTACAAAATAGACCCTAAGGATAACTTTTCAGATTTAGGCTTGTTTTAACATCAACATATTAAAACTCAGAGGACACATTCAGTGTGTTCAGTTGTGGTTTTGGATATTTAATAAAGTGTCTATATTGGCTCCCATGGCTCCTATCACTACGACTAAAGAAACAGGAGTCTCCACAATTCACCACTGTTACGCCAAACCACTGAACACTGAATATACTGAATAAACATAAGACTTCATTATTCAGAACCTCGAGAGGTGCAGTCATAAACCTATGGCTAAAATGACATACTTCAGAAATGACATGAAAGGGCTTTTGTTGGTCCATTAATTGTGATATTGTGACTCGGATGATTCAGGTTCATGAAAACGGCGAATAAGGTACACAGAAATGCTTCACCTAACCAGAAAACATCATCACAAAGTGTTCATTTTCTCCAGAGTTCAGGCTGTTATATATCTGCTCACATCTAAAAGTAGCACACTCCTAGTAGTTTGGCCTGGACAGACAGTGTGTTCCTGATAACCATATATACAATGTTACAAACTGTGGTGGCAAATGTTTCATTTGGGTCAGATGGCAGGAAGGAACAGTCTACACCTAATAACGCTGCATCCAGAAATAAATGTACCAGGTTCTCTAGTAAGACTCGATTCTTGACTATTCGAGCTGACAAGAAAACAGCTGACCACAATAAACCTGGACTCAGGTACGTATATTGCATAAGCTGTTTTGTCTATTTTGGGAATGTTTTCCTCTTTTGGGCTATTTGAAAAGGGGAGCTGTTTTTTTCACTGACGACTGCAGTTATAAACCTGTGATCACACATTTTGGACTGTTCCATCCTTGGAGGTATAGATAGATCAAATACAGAGCGCTGATTGGACTAATATAATTGGCTTCCGTTTAGAGAGTCTTTTTTGGTAGTTTGTGTGAATAAATAAAGCATATGTTGGTTACTGCTGTCCAGTGGGAAGGTATTTAAACACAGTGCAGAATGACTGCTACTTACAGGTTACTGTTGGGGTTGTGATGCTAATAAAGGTGGAACTGCTCCTCTCTTCAGTCTCTTCACTGTCAAACACTAAATTAAGGTGCTCAGTAACAGAGAAACTAAATTGTGCAGAGCAAACTAACAGCTTAAATTCAAAGTTTGCCAGGATTTTTTTTTTTTGCCAGTGTGTTGTGCAAATTTTCCATTCACCTTAAATAATGCTGTGGTTATATATTCTGGTGCCAGTAAAAGCTGCACAACTTAAGGTGGAATGAAACATTTTGATTAATAAGCTGGCAAATAAGAAGCACGTTCAGCCTCGTTTATAGATAAACATCAGGGATTTCTGCATGGAATGGTGACTTTTGTTCAGATAGTCCTTTATTTTTCATTGCTGTATGTAAATTTTAGAGGTATAAATATGCACGAGACTGTTATATAATGTTAGGATTGTGGAATCACCCCTTTTTTTACCATACTGTTCTGTAAAGGATTTGTTCTTGAAAGGGGAACAACAGTATTTGACGTTCATGGTATGTCAGTTCTATGTACTGAACTCTCCTTATTTCTCTATGACAATTTAAATACAGTTTTCCAATCTATGGTACCTTTAAATTATATAGAGGAACATTCTTAACCTTCGATTTGGAGACAGAAAATAAATACGCATTCACAAAAAAAAGTAGATTTGTGTTTGTAGCTTTATATTGAAATTTTACGGAAGTATACACAATGCAACCTACACTATTACCATGTCCATACGTACGTAATGTTGGATGAGGGTACATTTTGGCATGTAATACATGAGACAGCAGTTTGACATTTAAGACAAAATCTTAAAGCAAATAAAGCCCAAAAGTAATAATCTGTAACACAGTACTATTAGGCAACATTAGTACAGTTACCATGAAGAGGAAATACAAAATAAACATGGAAAAAAACGTATCAGCTTCTTATGTACAAGCCAGTGCCTCTTGGAATGACCCCATAGTTTATTTTTTCTCAGGGCACAAGGGCCTTCCTCTGACATCAACAACAACTTGAGCAAGCCTTATCCCATTATAAATATTCTGTAAGGTGCAAACCTACAGAGTGTTCTTTACACAGCGTCCTCCTTTTACTCATTTACACACACACTCACCCAATTCATCCACACGCATGCACACACACACACGCACACACACACAGGGTCATATTACATATTGTTTGTTGATTATTACTGTGATGTTGGTCTTTTCAACATTGATACTGGAAAAAGGCTACAATATGCAAATGAGCCTCTGACCAATTACAATGTTCTGTGAGCTTCCTGACCAGTTAAAGTTCCAGATGAGTATTTGGATGAATCAAGGTGTTCATATAATACAACAAAATTACATTAACTCGGCCCAATCTCCAACCACGCAAGATGTCACTGGAATCATATCAGTAGATAATTGTTTTAAGAAGGCATCAGCATCAGACAGATGCTCAGAGCTGACTGATATTTCAAATCTGCGCTTCTACTGTGCTCTAAAAGAGCATAACATTTAGGTGACGCTAGGCTATTTGCGCTAAAACATCTACTTTTTGTAAAACAATATTTTACAAATGCTTACTGTGCAAAAGTCAGAGACCACATATGTTATGTTTTTTAGCCATTGTAAGATCCGGGGATTTGGAGACCTCTCTGGTGGAAATATGTAATTACACACAATGTGCAGAAGAATGATTTGTAACGTCAGTTGTGCTTTGTTGTTCCTACATAAAAATGTATGACGTGATTAGAAAAACTCGTGCCAAGTCCTTTTTAATCTTTTTAAATTATTATTTTAACATTTTGCACTCTCAACATTTTTGTGTGTCCTCTTCTAACCTCCTGCTACCTCTTTCAGAGAAAACAGGACTCCTAACCTGGAAGAGCTGGAAAACCATTAAAAACTCTCCCTGTTACATACATGGCACTTTGGAGCACAGGAGAACATCAAGCTCCACTTTTACTTCACTCTTGATCTCCACAGGTGTTTCTGTCCATCCTTCCACTGTAGGAAGATAACTCCATGCTTTGGGTCTGAAAGGATGTGAGCAGCCAAGAGGCTTGTCGCTGAGAAAAAGAGAAACATCAAACAAAGAAGCTGCTGGTGTTCTCAAAACAATGGACTGACCGTTAGCCCAAGCCTCAAAACGAGTGAATGTGTCAAGCTCCTCTATGGAAAACCAAAAAATGCATCTTCTAGGATTCAACTTTGGGCCTAAACTGCAATATTTTTGATAAAGCTTTGGGTTCTGAACTGTATAACGGTTTGGTGACATTTTCGGTGGGTTTAAAATTAAATAAATAAAAGGTGGTCTCTGATATTTGCAGTACTACATAAACAATAAACAATATTGGAATACCACAATTCCCATATCAGTGCATCCCTATATGCAGCAATATAATTGCACATATAAGATTTGGCCCTCATTGTGCAGCTCTACCAGTGACGACCACTCACTGTGCTCAACGTTAGCCAGATGGTGGGTCAGTATGTGTGTGTGTGTTCACTGGATTGTAGTGTAAGAGGAGCTCACAGACAGGTTGAGTAAGTGCTTTAGTATTTAGCGATAACCCACATTACGCTGACCCCGCCATAAAACACACGCCAGAAATACTAATGCTGCTAACATTAAATGAAGCCTAGCAGATGTGAACATAAATCAAATTATGCTAAGTGGTCCCTGCTACCTTTCATTCATCCGTATTTGTTAGCCAAGATTAGCATTTCTGTGCTACTTCAAAAGAATACTTCTTCATCTCCTGAAGCAACTGTGAATTTTTATCCAGTGCAACTGACAGAGATTAGCGTTGGCCGATTCCTTAAAGGGCAGGGGTCAGCACTGTAAATGTGGGCTAATGCTGTGAGTTTGCCCTCAGTATGGACATAAATAGGCCTCATGCTTCTACCCCCACCCACCCTTTGGTTCATTCTGGGCCTTTTTTTCTATAACTACCACCAGAAAAGCACCCACTGGTGGTTCGCAGAAGAAAGGCGCTCACACAGCACACTGCTGACCTATTACTGTACAAAATGTGCTACTTTACTGTCCATCTCCCACGCTTAGACTCAAGCTACGAATAAAGCCATCGTCAGTTAATCACCGCACTCGGTCACTCTCAGTCAACGGCACTAAGCTCCTTTAGTGCACGGGATGCACTCACGCACAGACAAACGCGCTAAAAGCAGACTATTTCAGCCCAAACGACTAAACAAAACTCTTCAGCTCACAACTGCAAACTCATTCGTATATTGTAGAAACAGAAATTAGAAAAGCTTTTGTTTTTTTGTTTTTTTTTTCTTTCCCAAAGAAAGCGGTTAGTTCCTCGTACCTCTGCTGGGCTGACGTTTGCATGTGTGTTTGTGTGAGTAGTCTTGAGTTAAACAGTAGCTGGAGTGTTGTGTTAATATCCCGTGTCTGCAGAGGACAGTTCAGTTGGGACAGCCCCCCTTTTCTGTTAAACTCTCAGTAGTATAAAGACTAGCGATAAAGCCTCCTCTTGCTTTAGGATAAGTACATTTGTTTTGTTTCTGGGGTGGTTTGCACCCTTGGTAAAGTTTTTTTTGTTTGTTTGTTTTTAATGTTTTTATTACAAAAGGAAATAAAAGACCGAAAAACTGTGGTTCATCCCGGTGCGAGAGAGTTAACAGCACCGTCCGGTAGAGATAAAAGAGAGAGAGGAAAACAGTTAGAGAGAGTAGGATGGGTCGGAGAGGTAAGGGAAGGAGGAAAGTAAAAGAGAAAACGTCTTCATGACTCTACACAGCTCAGGTGGTCTCCTTGCCCTGGGCCCCCGTCACCGTTTTAATGGAACTTAAAGTGCGGTTGAACCAGGTCTTTTTGGCCGCTTGCACTTCACTCAGCGCCAAACCCAGATGATGCTCCAAGTCCTGCAACAGAGACAGCACATTCACACTCATTCAATTTTTCTTTTCTTTTCTTTACTTTTTTTTTTGTCCCCCCCCTTTTTTTTTTGTTTTTTGTTTTTTTTTTGTTTTCCTTCTTCGTACCCTTCTGTTCCCTTCTTTGATTCCTTTCTTTCTTTTCCTTTTTCCCTTCCTTTATGCTTTTAATTTATTCATTTATTTCCTTTGTCCTTTTTTCTTTTTCTAGCTCCAGTCATTCCTTGATTCATTTTTATTTTTCTTCATTCATTAATACTTTCCTCTCTTTCCTCATGGCATTTTTCTTTAGCTCAATTTATTCATTGCTTTATTTGTATTCATTTCTATTAAGACTTTTTCTGTCTTAATACTTGAATTCCTTCTTTTCTTCATCTCTGATGTCCTTTATTTATTCTTTCTGGTCTTTTTTATTCATTAAATACTGCTTCTTGCTTTTTGCCATGCTCAGAAATGGCCATCTTGAACCATGTTTTGCATATACAGTAAAGGAACTGATCCATAAGAGTCACAATAATGTGGTGAGATAATGCTAAACATATAGATGAAGCTCAAGTTTAGACAGAGGAAATCAGAAGAACAGCTGCACTTTCAGGACTGCTGCATCAACAAGAAACACACAAACAGGACTTACACGCTTCAGCAGATTTTAAAATAACTCAAACCAAATGTGAAGCTTCTTAATGATGCTACAGATTTGCAGAGTCTGTGAACTCGGCATTCCTGCTCTCTCTCACTCTCTCTCTCTCGCGCTCTCTCTCTCCCGCGCTCTCTCTTTCTCTCTCTCTCTCTTTCGGCTTCTAATTCAATAAAAGTCTTTCATTATGGAATAAAAATAAATGATTTGATGTACATGGTGTAAAATGGAAGGTACTGGTCATAAGGCATTTTTTTATTTCTGATTATGTTATTAGCATAATTAGCATAATCATGTTGAGAAAATATGGGCACTGAGTGGAAAGGGTAATATGGAGGATGATAAAATTCATATAGAGGATGGTGAAGGTGATTCAAAGGTGAAGTGTGTCTGTGTACCTGTATTTTGCACTCTGCCTCCACCAGCTGCAGTTTTGTCTGGGCGAGCTCCAGTTCCATCTCCCTGAGCTGAGCCTGCAGAGCCTCCTTCTCCTCATCAGCCTCCTCCTCACTGCCCTCCTTTGGAGCACTTACAGCTTTCAGACGGCCCTCCTTACTGAAGAGGACGCTGCACTTCTCGCAGCCCTCCACCTTCAACTACACAAACACACAAAAGCACACATTATTGCCTGCAGGATTGATATTTCCCTTCATTACTGTACAAGTACTTTAAAGTACAATAATCATTTCTAATAGCAACAAACAACATATAGATCACAGTCCAACTACTTTTCTACTACTACTACATTTTATTTGGCTGAAGCAGGCTGAGAGCTGGTGAGGCTGTGGCGCATGATGAAATGCAGCACACCATAAAGATAGCTCCCCTGTATACTAAAATCTATTAACTAAACTTGGCAATTAGGGTTGTCAACAACCTGGTAATATGATACGTATAATGATACAGGAGTTATGATTCAATCTCACCAAATATAATAATTAATAATTTTGCTGATATCTGAATGATCAAATTATGCAGAGAAGTGGTGGAATTACCCTTTTAGCCAGATGCATGTTATTAGTATGCAGTACTTTCAAAGCAGTTTAATGTTCAACGTCAGGGTTTCAAGCACTAGCAGGAAGTGGGCAAAGGCATGAAACAAACACGCTTTCTTTCTCAAAGAGAGAACCAAGAACACACACGCTCACACTCATTCTCGTCACAGTTTTAATCTTGGTGTGTTTGTGTGCCTTAAGTGGCTCGTTGAGAATCGACTCCATCTGTGGAGAGGCCGCCATTATCTACTCAAGAGCCTCTCCAATTGACTCTCACCTCATTAGAAAACAGCTAGCGAGCAACACACAGAACCCTAAACACTGCCGTCAACAGCAATAACCACAGTTCTTCACTATTGTAAGAAAAGCATGAAGCACTGAGGTTACGAACAACGGAAAATGCTCTTGTCTTTTGCCTTTCCATCCTTATTTGCTTCAACTAAAGTTAAAGCAACTAAAGTATGTCCACGCAGCACTCCTTTTTTTTTTTTTGTCAACTAAAGGCCACTGCACTCCAAATGCAGCATGCAGTGCCACACAACAGAGCGGTATTACAGAATGTCAGAAAGAGATAAATGGGAAAAAAAAGCAGGTTCAAGTTTATTTGAACTAAATTTTAACTAACTTTTCGCTATTTTTGCCACCTGACATGGCCAAGAACCGTCAACTACTGCAGAAAAACTGGATTTAACTGACACACAAACTGAACAATCACAAGCCCGTTATGTGGCAGGACGCATAGAAGAGGTAATCCTGAAAACAGAGTCAAAACATTAACAGCCTCAGAAGAAAAAACTAATCAGTAACATTGAAAACATCACCAGCAGTTACACTATCACTGTGCATTTTATTATTGTGTAACTTGGTATTAGGAACTCCTAATATATAAATGGGACCACCTGTATTGTGTATTACTCACAATGTATTACTTGCACAATAATGTAATCATATTTACTGTATTTAATGATGTCTTTAAAATAGGAATATGTGATAAACAAACCAGCAAATTCTGAATTGAATTTATGATTGCATCTGACAGCTCCAGTATGTGCGCTGTGTGAAATTACTCACCCGTATCTTTTCCAGCTCTCCTCTGTTAGCTGTCTGCTGTTTCTCGAGTCGCTCACTCAGCTGGGAGCAAATCTAAGGCACAAACAAAAACAGGAAAGACGTTGAACAACTCTTTTTCACAGACCAGTACACAAAAAACATGGCCCTTATTTTGGGAGACCAGGAGGGAGTGCAGAGTTGAAGCTACAGCCTAGTTTAACTTTATTTCCATTTATCTTCATCTATAGTGCAGTCAACTACCACTGACAATAAACGGTCATAAACAACATGTAACCAATAAAGAAAACCTTACAGTTAAACATTAATACTTACAGACTTAAAACTGAATATAAAGTGAACAAGCAACTCACAGTGACAGCAAGTCATGCAGAAGTACATAACCCGCTACAGAGGGGTCACTTTAAACAGGATGCAACAACTAAGACAATACAGTACTTATATAAATTCAAAACACGTCTTTTTATAATATTTTACTTACACACCACAGTAACTAAAAAAACCCAAATCCCATTCCTCTTTTTTTATTTCATAAATTATATTTTATTAACCATGCTTAACACACAAAACCACTGGCCCTTTTGAAACCTCTTCACCCTTAAATGAAAAATCCAATACTAATTGTGCACCTTGACCTGAAAACAGATGATCAATGGGAACAAACCTCAAGACCACACACATCTCCACCTGCTAGTCACACATCTTCATTTAGCACTCAACATCATCAAACACCCAGTGCTGCACTTCATGCATCTTCATATGAGTGATCGTATTATATCAGTGGGACCAGCATGTTTGTCTTTAAACCGTTTATGAATCAAACCAGTGAACAGTGTTTTTGTGACAGAACTGGTGCAGGCTGTTAATGGAGACACATAGCTTCATTTACTGTAACAACACAACCAAACTCTACTTTCCTCTGTCTTTAGTATCCACAGTGAAAATATATTCTCATTAGGTTTACGGTCTTCTTATGCTAAACTACAACACGGTTTGCTTTATATAACAAGGGTTTAGATGAATGGAGGTCTATTACCACGACATTTACCTTAAAGGTCTCACAGAATGAAAAATTACATGTCATAGATAAATAGAGAGAGTTCGGTACACAGAACTGACATATGGTCTGGACCCATTAATATTAACACCCTCAAAATTTACATACGAATTTATATACAAAAGAAAGAAAATGGCGGACTATGTGGTTAAATCTATTGTTCCAGGCTGTGAAGGGGATGTCAACACACCGTCAGCAGGCATGACTGATGTTCATCTTTAAACAAGGCTGAAATTGGCTTCCTAATCAAATGTTCCGTTCCACCTTACATAGCATACCTTGTTCAGATGCCAGAATGCAACTGCGGCACCATTTGAGGTGGAACAAAAAATAAGCAAAACAAGCTGATTACAAGGCACAACTCCAGCTTCCAGATCTTTAACAGGCATTTTAACATGCTGAGATCAAAAGCAAGCAGTGTTTCACTGAAAACCAGCCAATCAGAGAAGAGCTCATCTAATTATCCATGAGCTCACAATAAAAGGGAAAACATCTCACTTTCTCCTAGGACCAAATCACAGGGTACAGATCAGCAGTTAAAAAAGCATCTGAACATGTTTCACCCCAAAGTCACACACCTTATATGCAGCCATCAGATAACAAGATAACATGTTGAATTAATGTATTCAATGGCATCTTTAAAAAGACTCTATTGCTTTATGTGAAGGTGGAAATTCAACTGCATCTATTTTGGATGGATGCAAATAGATTATAAACAATGGTATGGTCTCTACTCCAATTCTGTGGAAATATATTCACTATCAACCTATCAACTACCTGCTGATAATTAAAAAACGCTCAAACGTGACTTCGTTCGGAGGCATGTCTGCTTTTAAAGCTTCAATGGCTGTTTAAAAGCACTTCAGTTTTTTGCACTCTGAATAGAGGTGACATGGATACCATAAATGTATTATTTATTTAACTAAACCAGCTATAATTTGTCTATTGTATCATATGACTATTTAAAAAAGGTTTCCTCTATTATTACAAGCTTGACATCGTAACAATAGCAGAACAAAACCTCAAAATTCTACCTACAGAAAACGAATACCAACGTAATGAACGGATCACTTAAAATGTCTGAATCCTAGCAACTTGTGCTACAACTTAGTCATGTCTTTTTAATGCTATAGATGAAAAAATAGTAAAAAGTATATATAAAGAACAGTGTTTTTGTGATGGCTTAGGAGTGCTTCTCTAGCAGCAGCTATGAGCCTGTGAATGTGAGCAGCGGAGGACTTGTTACTGGTGGTAAGAGAACATGATGACTTGCTGTTTCCTGTGTTAATTATGTGCTGTGTGTTCTCCCTGCTTCTTTGTCATGTTCATGTATGCGGATCTATTGGTGTGAATACTGTATCTGTACTCAGTTAAGCAGCAGTACCAGCTGTCTGTCTGTGTGTGTGTGTGTGTGTGTGTGTGTAACCCGTTCTGCTCTGAGGACCCCATTATCACACTGGGTATAAATCACACTGTCAGCAGGCCCATTAAAAGGAGCTCTACAGGGATGTGAGAACAAACTATTTTTACAGAGCTCAGCTCACAATGCACTGACCCCAGTCCAGCGATGCTATATATATATATAAAAAAAAAAAAAAATCAAATAATAAACCTAAAATACTAATCTAAATTCTACTTCAGATCTACCTTTATTTTATTATTATTTTTTTTATTTATGGCCTTCAAACAATTAAGTTTCTTATAAGTATTTAATTAGTACATATCTTGTGTATAACTGGTTTCAGTGCAGCACATTATAAAAAATATATTGAAAATCAGTGGCAATGTTCACATGCAGGACTTACACCAATTTGAATTCATTCTGATTATAGGTGGTGTGTTCATTTGATATGAGGTGTTTATGTGCTTAATCTAGTCTGATGAAAATCTCAGTTTACATGCAAATACAAGTTTAAGTTCAGTTCTTTTTTCTCTGTTACAACTGAAAAACTACATATTGAGGAAAATACTACATATTTCTACATATTGAGATATGTAGATTGAAAATCTTTTGAAGTATTGCAACTTACATTCAACTATGTACCTATGGAGTATTTCTATTCTGGGGGACTGTTTACTTTTCCTCCACTACATTTCAAACTTAAATATCCGTCTTTTTACTCCACTACACAATGCTAAATTGTTCCTTTTGACTTGGGTGTGCATACAAACGTAACAAGTCAAAACAAAAGAATGTACTTAATGTAATAACAGACAGAATCATGGCACTGCAACAGCTTGTGGTATGAAGAGAGCCCTCAGTAAAACAAACTGTTTAAAAGCTGTATGTTCAAAATGCAAGCACCTTGAAGTGCAGGAATTGTGGATGGTTTGATGGGTCAGGCAAAGGGTTAAGGCAATGCATTAACGGTGTTAAATAAAATGTGCGTAACTATCACTGGTTTTGAATGGTGTTAATGCATTAGCTGAATTATTTGCTGTCTTCCTTTAAAAGACATGCTTGACTGTGTCATAAGATGACCAGTAGTATGAGTGTGTGAGTATTTGGTGAGACTGACCTGTTTGTATTCTCCGATGATGGAGCCATTCTTTTTGATCTCGGATTCTGATTTGTCCAGCTCTCGCCGGCACATCTCCTTCAGCTAAGGACAGAGAGAGATCACAGTGTTATATACAGGTAATAACTAGATAACGTAGGAACCTACTATGCAGCAAAGGATGCATCCCAAGTTGTCCACAGGCAATACTGGCTCTCAGCTGACTTTAGAACAGCTGTGATCATACTTTTAGGGTTAAACAAAGTACATTACCCTGTACAAGTATTATTTTGACTTGTTAGCATCAAATTGTTCATCAAATTCCAAGTTGTTGTATTGTGTTCCTGCTGGGGAAGCAAGGTAACTGTGTTTTTGGTACTTTGCTTCTGTTGTTTTGTTGCACTCTGCATATTCCTGGATGTTGATCTCCTCTTGATACTCAGTCTGAACAGACAGTGTAAAACAGATTCATGACATTTTTACTGCCATCGTTACGCTGGTATGAGTGGATCAGAGACAGCAGTGATGCCGGAGTGTGAAAACATCTCAGTGTCACTGCTGGACTGAAAATAGTCCACCAAGCAAAACTATCCAGCCAACAGTGACCTGTGACCACTGAGGAAAGACTAGAGGATGAGTTATTGTCTCTGAATTCACCACTATAAAGCATATATATGGTATAACAGTGAGTGAATTGTAGAACTAAAGAGTGTCTCTATACGTTAAGTGAACAAAGAAAAGGGACAGTAAAATGGACAAAGAATGTACAAAATTAACTGGAACATTTAGACCCTCTGACAGACAGACTTACAGAATTGATTTATAGTCTGCTAAGTAAATTTATCCTTATGGCAGTGCAAGCAGGCCAAGCTCTAAAATATCATCAAGTTGAACCACTGCCAGCCACAGAGTCTAAATGCGCTAAACGTGACTAATACAGTCATAAATAAGATATCCGTGTTTCAGCTGTTATGTTCTTTACTCTCCATTTAAGGGTCAGTAGAGCAAAGCCTTATAAGACTGGAAGATTTGAAAAAAAAAAACAATCACAGTCAGAGTCAACACACACATTTTTTCTTCAGAATTTGCACCTATATTTACAATTTTTTGCTTGTAAATCTGTGCTTGTATTATGCAATACTTATTTGTAAACATCCCCGAAAAAGTCTGATAAGCATATCAGGCAAGACGGCTTTTTGAATGACAATTTAGGGCAGCCAATTGAAACAGACATAGCGTACATACATTGTCACAGTTTGTAAGATTTTTTTAGGCATGTTCATGCCCATGTATTGTGTTGCAAAGATATCTACTTGTAATACCACTTTGTACCTCAAGAGGCAATAGATAAGTCAGTGTAACATTGAGTTTGTCATCAGTCCAACCTAAGGGAAATAAGAAGTAACACTGCTGCCCCGACAGTGCTTTCTGACCTCTTGCCAATCATGTTAAAGGTCCTGCTCCCAGTTAGATCATTTAAAGAAAGGTGGTCAAAATAACAAAGACCAAACACAACAATGGCTGAAGCTCTTGGCAAACCCCTAACTTACCCTTTTAATATTTTTAGACTAAAATTAGTGCATGGAAACAAAGTAAGCACCAGTCATACATTCAGGAAAAACTGAAGCAAATAAGTAATGTGCTAGTCTGAACCCAGCATATAATGTCATTTGCAATCCTCATTAAAGTGAAAATTGTCAACAGTTTTGACTAAATATTAAATATTTGTTGCAAATCCACTGAACTCTGTTTTTTCGGGGATGTATATATATATATAGGTCTGTTTCAGGAGTTTCTTTTTTTTAAATAATTCTGGTAAAGCATGGTTTATATACAGTTGTGATCAAATTTATTCAACCCCCAATGCTGCGAAGGGTTTTATGGAATTCAGTGCACATCTGTAATTGTGTTCATAATGAAATCTTACAAGGACTTGTTAAAGAACTAAATGCAACTAAGATAGCATCAATTGTTTTTGTCATAAAGTATTAAATGGAACAGAAGGTTCATTCCAGTGTTTTCAATCAGGTATTGAAAACACCTGTGGATGTCAACGAGCAGCAATCAAGCATGATAAGCACCAATTAGGCAGATTTAAAAGGACTGTGATACTCAGCTCCTTCTAGACATCTACTGGTGTGTTTACAAGCATGGTGAAGGCAAGAGAATGGTCCCAGAAGACAAGAGAAGAGGTTATTGCTCTTCACAAGAATGGCAATGGATATAAAAAGATTGCGAAGTTGTTAAATATTCCAAGAGACACTATCGGAAGTATCATTCGCAAGTTCAAGTTAAAGGGCACAGTGGAAACGTTACCTGGTCGTGGCAGAAAGAAGATCCTGACCGCGACTGCTGTGCGCTACCTGAAGCGTAATGTGGAGAAAAATCCCCGCGTGACTGCTAAGGAACTGAAAAAAGACCTGTCAGATGTGGGCACTGAAGTTTCAGCTCAGACAATAAGGCGCGCACTGCATAACGAAGACCTCCATGCCAGAACTCCCAGGCACACCCCCTTGCTGACTCCAAAGAACAAGAAAAGTCGACTGCAGTATGCCAAAAGTGATGTGGACAAGCCACAAAGGTTTTGGGACAGTGTACTGTGGTCAGATGAAACTAAATTAGAACTGTTTGGGACAATGGACCAGCGCTATGTTTGGAGGAGGAAGAAGAACCAGGCTTATGAACAAAAGAACACCTTGCCTACTGTGAAGCATGGCGGGGGGTCAATTATGCTTTGGGGCTGTTTTGCTTCTAATGGTACAGGAAAGCTTCAACGTGTGCAGGGTACCATGAATTCCCTTCAGTACCAGGAGATCTTGGAGGAAAATGTGATGGAGTCAGTCACAAACCTGCGGCTTGGGAGACGTTGGACCTTCCAACAGGACAATGATCCGAAGCACACATCCAAGTCCACTAGAGCATGGTTGAACATGAAAGGCTGGAACATTCTAGAGTGGCCATCGCAATCACCAGACTTAAATCGAATTGAGAACCTCTGGTGGGACCTAAAGAAGGCAGTTGCAGTGCGCAAGCCTAAGAATGTGACTGAACTGGAGGCTTTTGCCCATGAAGAATGGGCTAAGATACCCATAGGTCGCTGCAAGACACTTGTGTCAAGCTATGCTTCACGCTTGAAAGCTGTCATAACTGGAAAAGGATGTTGTACTAAGTACTAAAAAATAATGTCACTAGGGGGTTGAATAAAACTGATAATGATGTGAGCACAGTAAAGACATTTGTGGTTATTCCATCATAAATATTATGTTATATTTGTCTAATTTATAAGTGCCTCTTTGATATAATTGTAAATAAGATGACTGAAATGATCAAAATCAATGTCAAACTGGCCAAAACACTTTATTTCAGTGGGGGTTGAATAAATTTGATCACAACTGTATATATGTAAACATAGATAGATAGATAGATAGATAGATAAATTAATATATATTAATCTACTTTTACAATCACATACGGAACTGCACACCTAGCTACCTCACCATACTGTAGTTTCCTTTATATACACACTGCAGGCTGTATTTCACTCTACTGCATATGCTAACCGCACCTCAGTTCTAGTATGTATTGAATTTAATTATGTAACTTTGTCACATAATGCACTTCCATGTTTTTCAATAAATAAGTCTTCCTACAAAGTAAAACTTTTTCCTATTGAACAGCAAGAAGAACCACATATCTGTTTCCAAACCAGAGCACAAAGAGTTCCATTTTGCAGACAGGTTCATGCCAATGTTATTACACTGACAATACGTGGCACTAAGACATTTTTACATAACTCCATTTGATGCTCTAGCATGGCTGAGGTCTCTTGTTGATTGTGTAAAGTAACTGCATCAAAGAACCATCACAAACCAACAGGAAGTGCTTCTTACATCTGCTCTCAATGTGCAGAGGCTCCCCAGGCATGTTCTGCTGTTACTTCCAGAGAATCTGAATGTATCGCTTCAGCCTGATACATTCCTTTTAGGATGATATTGTTTGGGATATTTTGTGCTTTGAATAAAACTCAACCCACGTCAAACCTGTCTGCTGACATTTACAACAAGACAAACAAGTGATGCACAAAGCTGTTTGTCCAATGTGTTAGAAATATGGGTGCCAGGTAACTCTTACATAACGTTGCTGTCAAACTCCACAATGCCATTATTATTTTTCTGGTTTTATGTCTATCTTTTTCTAATAATATCTTTATTTTATAGATCAATTTTCATACCGATGGCAGCTCAGAATGCTTTTCAGACAGGTGACATTTACAGTAATTAATAAACATAAATTTATAATCAATTACATGGATCAAATTAACAAGATAAATAATTAAAGAGGCAATTCATTAATTCATTAAGCACCAGGGATAATCTTTTTAAATATTTATTTTAAAGTGTGCACTGAGTTGGACTAATAAAAGGTAGTTTCACAATTTGGAAGAAAAGCAACTCTAAGATTAAATCTCTTTATTTATTTATTTTTTTCTTCTTATTCTTTAAATGTAAGCTGTCTTTCACAATGTGTAAGTGTTTAATGAAAAGCGGTGTGTTCTTAAATTTACATGTTAAAATCTATTTCTCCTTTAGTATGATAAATTCAACAAATAGACAGCAACTGCAAATCAACCTGTTCACTTATTTTTGTTCAATAATAAAGCATGTTATTTGTGGAGCTTTAGTACACGACTGTATATTTAGGTACATGCTACAATATCGCTCAACAGAGAATTTTAGCATTTTACTGCATTTGTAGAACTGTATAAATATAATTCTCTGTGACGCTAACCCAAGCAGATTTTGTAAATGTTTATATATCTGTATTAGCTGATATGCATGAAAAAATATAGAAATTCAACATACAATTCTCATTATAGTGAATCCTTAATTATATATATATATATATATATATATATATATATATATATATGTGTGTGTGTGTGTGTGTATGTAATAAGACTTTCATGTGCCAGCAGAATATATAGAGAGTTAAAGAATGCCAGCAGTTTACAGAAGTGGGTTCACCTTCTTAGCTTAGAATATTTGTTTTTCCCTTCTTCAAATCTTTACTTTTTTACTGTCACTCTTCCTTCCTCCTCACATGGGAAATCTTCCATATCATCTTAAACCCATATTTAACCCATAGGTGTCCCCTCTAGTACACAAGTCCCTACCCTTTCTAAGCAAACTACTGTCCTCAGGCATTACTGTCCCACTAATAAAAGCACTAATGTCTCATGAGATTCTGCAGCAATTTAATACATATCACAGGCACTATTACTCAGCCTCAGCCTAGGGGAACATTTCTAATGACAAAATAGAAGGCAGATAGGAATAAAGGAAATATCAATAGGTGCTCTGATGGTGAATCATCCCCTGCGGTCCAGTAGCATGAACTCTTCCTTGCCTTTTCCCCTCACCAAATTCCTAACACCATCGTTTCATTACTATAAAGGTTCTAGTGAAGTTTATAAGATGGCCTCTTTGGAAGGGTAAGGACTTCAGCAGCAGAACTAGCCCAAAGTTGTTCTAATGTGATCCAAATCCAAACCAGAAAATATATTCGTCAAACAGATGTTGAGAAGGCAGAGCAATAAAATATTTAAATGACCTAAAATGTCATTAGATTCGTTATGTTCAGTGTAGGCATTATATAGCAAAGTACTCCAGTGTATGTGACTTGCTTGCTAGTTTGAACGATTTGAACAGCACAGCTAACAATAAAACAAAAGCTTTTTGCATCATACCACTTTAAGGGGCCCATATCATGGAACATTTGACCTCTTTCCCTTCATATACCTCCAAGTAGTATCTAAACACTGGTAGATTAAAAAAAAAAAACACACAAAAAAAAACACACCATATATGTTTGGGAATTATGATGCAAAACAGCCTGTTTTGAATTTAATGTGTCCCAACACATTCACACATAACTGGTTACTTAGAAAACAACAGTTTAGCCCCACCCAAGTGGAAGTACAATTCAGGGAAGCCAATTTTAATTCACCACAGCTCATTTCAGTCTGTTAGCCTTAAAGGATCAGTGGCAAAACAGCTGAACTCCAAGGAATAAAGCAAGATAGGAAGATGGTCATGTAAAAATGAATGACTGTTTTGGTACATAAACTATATTAGTAGAATAAACAGATCTTAATGAAATAAAATAAAATGCAAGAAAATCAGCACTCAGAAAAGGCAATGACATTTTAGTCTTGGCCTTATGCATTAGCAACTTAGCTGGTCACTGAGGCAAGCATACATGAAATGCCTGAAAAAGCGTTTCCTCATTGTCTCCTCATCTTCCTGTCGTGCGAGTGGCCACTTACATAACGGAGGTGCTGCCAGGCACTTCTGAGTGTTGAGGCCAAGTTGGCAATGGCACAATAAAAAACAGATCTGAAACAGAAGGACGGAAGAAAATATGTCCAACCTGTGCAGACTCTTCTTCCAGTCGCCTCTTCTCGTCCTCCGAGTCTATTAGCTTCTGTTTTGTGATGAGGAGTTCTTTGTTCAGGGCATCAGCTTTTTCCTCCGCCTGAAGAGCACATATACAGGCAAGCTGTTTTTATCCCTCCTTTATGTAACGTACACATAAACATGAACTGTGCTTGATCACATCAAAACTATGCGGCTGTACAGTCAACCAGGTCACCACAGTGGAAAAGGTAAATCTGCTGGAAAGCAAGGCAAAAGTGAAGTCACTGGCGAAAAAAATAACATAACAGTTGTGATTACTCAACACAGTAAATTAAAAAGTTCAACCCTTTAAGTGTCTGTGTAACACCAAAGAACATTTGTGTAATTTACAGTGTTGTAATTTTCTGAGGTAAATAATGTGAGGCAGAAAATCATGCTTAAAGTGAATACTGCTGCTAAACCTGCACCACAATGTCAAAGAATGACTGTGAATTATGCTTTGCGCTACACAAAGTTGCCTTTTACTTTCAAAACATCACTTTTATTGGTATGTTATAGTGTTTTAAATAGGCAACTGGCAAATAATTATTAACAGTACAATGCAGTCTACTATAACACACTGGAAATGTGATATTGCGTTGTAATGTGCAGGTGTGTGGGTGTGTACACGCATCTCTCATCCTCATTACCACTGAGGTTAATAACTGATTATCACACTGATTTATCAGTCTACTCATACTTTAGCAGAGCTCAGCAACACTGAGATTGATAAAAGATCACACTGCTTTATCAAAAAGTAACTCCAACAGACTGACAAACATTTCTTTATAATCCAATTCATTATTTCACACTTAAAGCTTTTATACTACAGTAACAAACAAACAAACAAATAAAAAGCTCAGTAAGACAAACTCACGTTGTCCAGGTCTTTTCGCAGAGAGATTTTGCTGCTGACCAGCTCATGGGCCAAGTCATCGTTCTCCTGCTCCAGGCGCATGTTTGCCTCCTGCAGACGCCTGTTCTCCCTCTGTGGACAAGGCCAAGGACAGGGTTAGCATGTGTATGTGTTTGCTTCAGTGTCTGACTCAGTGTGATCTTGTGACAGTGTCCATATAATAGTTAACTATGGCAGTGAAGTGAACAGCCTTTGAGAAGAGTCCTGACTGACGATTGACCTGAAACAGCGACATAAGTGCTGAGGTATTCAACACACTCAATGTAATTCAGTTTAGGGTCTCAAGCTACTGGAGCCTGAAAACAGATGTTTTTGTACTGCACAATTACCAGCTTATATTACTACACAAATAAAAACACAATAAATACAACTGTCTGAAAGCATGTGGGTGTCACTGGCACTTCGGTGTGACTGTTATATGCCCCTAAGGACCTTTGCTCCTCCAGTTGTGCCTGTTATAAAAAGTTGAATGCGAATGGATTCTGACTACTTTTGATATTCGTATATACATTATACACATTAACGAGTAGAGATGTTGTTTTGCCTGCTAACATGTCTAGAAATGCACAATAATACTGAAATCACATATGAATACTGGCAGAAAGTTGTTTCAAAACAAATGGCATTAGAGATATGTTTAGATTAGACTGATATTTGAAATATATAACATTGGATGTCTTTATCGGATTCCAGAAGAACAGAATGTGACCGTGTTAAAACATAGTAACACAATACAAACAAAAAAGGTTTAATGGCGGGAACCCAAACTTTCACATTCTGTAAACGTTTAAGTATCAAGATTTGCTGAATTGTACATTAAAAATATTGGGCATCAGCCTAAAATTCCTGTATTGATGACAGTGAGAGCAAAGACATTTTCTCTTTGCTTTTGGGTTTAGCTAACACCAGCCAGAACAAACTGGGCTAGTTACAGCCATACTTCTCGGCCCAGTCAATAAAAATGCAATTATGTTTTTTTGTTGCGCAATATTTTTGTAAGCCTTAATAAAAGCAAAACTGTTAGATATGAGTTACAGCCCAGTTACGGCACTGCACTGGATTGTTGGCCAATATACTTTTGATTTTGCATGATGCAACGTAGTAAACCGTGATTTCCATACAGGAATACTGGTACCAGGTCCAGTTTTCAGTGCACATTACTAGTGTAGAGCATTGATATACAAGTATATGAATGGCAAGATATGCACAACATGATTGACGGGTTTTAAATCATTCCTTTAAATCCTCCAAAGCTGAGATGGAGCTGAGTGGAGAAACATAGTCATCAGTGATCCTTCCATCATTTCATCATTTCAAAATCGTGCCCCTTTCTAACCATCTCGCTCTACTCTCCTCTGAGCCAGCGATGAGGTTTCTCCTGGATTACTGCTCATTACTTCCACAAAGCGCTTATGCTAATGGGGGGCAGAGCGGCACTGGGACTGAAATGTATTCAAGCTCTTTAAAGCAGGAGGCGAAAAACAGGCTCAGATGAAGCACGCTGCTTTACCCATCACAATTTAAGCTCAGCTCAGTGAGAAACGATGCCCTGCAGGTGAAATTCTCACAATCATACACACATGAATGCTGTGTTAAAATTTTGTGCACAGAGTACTTGTGCAAAAATAGATTATGCAAATATTCCCAAATGTATACGTGAATTAATGATGTGCATGCAATCAAATAACTTACTATTTTAAAGAAGCGCATTCACAAAAGCTGGGAATTCTGTGACCTGTGTGTGCGTAAACACACACGCGCGCACACGTGCACACACACACAGGATGCTCATGCAAATGATCATGAAAATATTCAAACATGTTACACACAAATAAAAGGCATCTGAATTTCAAAGAAATACACATGAGAAGATTGTGTAAATTAGGGCTGAATCATTTGGGGAAAATATCTAACTGCAATTTTATCATTGCAAATGTGGGATTATTTTCTATAAATTAAGGTTTTAGGCCAAGAAGACAAGAATATCTACTTTTTTCTGGTTTGAGTGGCTTGAGCCTTCACCTAAATGTTGTGTGCCAGACTGCCTTAAGTTATTGCTGTGATCCCACGACACATGAATGTTTAGTTGTCTCTGAGTGGTGTGACTTATCTACAGGCAGTTTAAAAGTTATGTGCTTTTAGGATCAATCTCCCTTAAAACCACAAGGCATTTTTGATAATGTTTTTGATAATGTTGGCTACAATTAAAAAACGTACAGTGAAAACTGTGCTCTCTTAAATCACATTTCCAAAACAGTGCTAGTGTGATACTTCTGCTATAAAGAAAGAAAATGTAATGGTGAACACATTCTAGAGATTCTCCTTATTGAAGCTTTGGGCATCATCTGATACGAAACAGATGTATTTTTTATGTCGTACCTTTAACTTTACTGAAGCCACACAGGCAGGCAAAACACATGCAAATGAAAGTTTACTGGACATTTTGGATGCATAATGACCAAAGCTTCCCGTTTCACCACCACTGTTAAGAAATTTGACTATGTACGAATAACATCAAACTAATCTGAAAGATTTTGTTTACATCTCATTACATTTTGCCTGAATGATGCAAAAATTATGACAGATCAATGGAATCTTATATGCAATATCTCTGAGAACTGCCAGTTGAAGTGCCAGTGCAGTGACCTAAATTTTAACCAATCTGTCGGGCAAACTAATTTATTGTTGGACACTGTGCCATCTAACACAACAACTTGTCACAGCATTGCTACAACACTGTCAAAAGGTGGTGCTGTTTTTGTTGTCTCAACAAGGTTGTCACAACCTCATTGTATGAATAACACTGCCATGTGGTGTTATGACTACATACTGGCAGCCTAGCATAATTCCATGGAGCTCTATGCACAACATAAATCTTACTCGGAGTGCACTAGTGAAAAATATTACCATATTAATTATCTATAAAAAAATATCCAGTTAACTTATGAAGAATTCTAGGGGGTTGTGACAAAGTACCCACAATTTAGCATAAATTACTTTTGCTGTCTTGTCCATGGTTTCACTATGGCAGCTCCTGGATTGTTGTCAGATAACATCTACCTGCAATTGCCACAACTTTCTAAAGAATTACCTATCAGCAATGTTGCACAACATTGTGGATATCAAAACAATAGGTTGTCACAACACAACCATGTGTGTTGGGGAGACCGCCACTAAAATTTCCATGTGAAAACTTCGATGTAAAATGCACACACACACACACACACACACACACACACGCACACACACACACACACACACACACACACACACACATTACCTCATATCGCTCTATAGGCGCCTCCTGCTGTTCCTGTTGTTCCCGCATTGTGTGGTATTCCTTCTCATACTTCTTCAGCTTCTTCTGACTGATCTGTAGCACACACATATACACACAGTTTCACAGGACTCATTAATGGTTAAATCTTATTTGGCAATCCATCAGATTCCGTAACATCAGGTACATCATATTCCGTAATAAATCTTCTCTGGTAAATCCAGAACAACCGCCCTGTTATGTTGGGGAGTCCTTCAAAAGTTCACAAAGCAGCCAGATTTTAGTTTTCTTCTCAGACATGGTGACAGCTTGCTCAACCACTTCACCTCAGGCTTCAGTTATCCACCAGCATCTCTAGTCACTTTTTTTTTATTTTATTTTAAAGAAAGCATGCCAGACGTTCCTCCTAAAAATAAACTATATTTATGATTTCTCTTGTTTATAATTCTTCATTAAAATGGGATCCTTGTTCTTTTCTGAACACTACTACTTGACTGCTTGATTAGAATGTCAGTGGTTCAACTGATGGGTCTCTGACTGATGATTCGACTGGGGCGGCCCTATATTATGCTACTATTTCTCGGCAGATCAAATGAGATTTCTGTGTTCCATAAAGCCCAATCTAGCAACAGATCCCACCAAAGAATGCACTTGTGGGCAGAGCTAAGCTGGGATGAATCAGTTCATTTAATACAGTTAAAGCCATAACACTGTTAGAACTCGGCTACAAGGCTTTAACTACGTTCTGCATGTTTCTGTAGAATATAAACAGTAATCTATAATGTTTTTGGAACAAATAAAGCCTCAGAGTTTCCGGGTCTTCCATCAAATACTATTATAATAAACCACCAATTAGCCTAATAGGCACTAGTTTCCAAAACACACACTGTCCCTGGTGACCCAAACATTGCCACACGTACACATTCACACACATCCTAAAATACATTTATCATCTTGTGGCTCAACACTGCAGTTTCTCTTTTTTAAATAACCTAGTTTTATAGATAAGATAGCTCGGGTACATCTATTTGTGTGTTTTCAATACCAGTTCTTTCTCAACAGAACATTCTAGCTCCTGGTGATTGTTGAGTGACTTCATGCCTTATAAAGTAGGTCTATTTACAGCACTTAACAATAGTTTCACAATTTTATATTTAAATACTATAAGTTATCTTTAATTACAGCAATATTTGATCCACACGTACAAGCACAACACACACTAACACACCACCACCACCACGACAGTGTCACTGCAGTGCTGAGAATGATCTACCAACCACATAATACCAGTTCTGTGGTGGTTGTGCTGGGGTCCTGGCCATTGAAGAACAAGGTAACAAAGTAAGCAGAGAAACAGATGGACTACAGACTGTGGTCCGTAAATGTATTTTTCTATGATAAAACATATGGGACATATTATTATTACATATATAAGCACTTAAGTATATGTAATACATGTATATAATGGCATATTAAACACATTTACTTATAAGTGTACAATTCATATGGGACATACACATGGCCCAATGCTCTAACAAGGAATAACAAATGTGAGGAGAGATGAAGGCCCTTTTTATCTGCTGTACTCATAAACCTGGAGTGTTGAGAGTTCCCTGACCTGAGCTAGGGCCTCCAAAAGCAAAAACACACACAGTCCACCTTAAAACACAGACTATGCATTCAGGGGAACAGAGAGCGCTTAAGGGGGGGCGGGGGAATGTGTGCAGGAGGGAGAGCAAGAGAAAGAACGGGGGTTTTGTGTTGGAGAACGAGTGGGAGAGACGCCCAGTGGAGACTCAATCAGTCATGATGTGACAGGAGTCGGGCTACTGTATGTGCACTCACACTCTCTTGCACTCGTTCTCTCTCTCTCTCACACACACACACACACGCACACACGTTCACACACGTACACACACAAACACAAACAAGCACACACATGTATGCACGCATACACATGTGCACACATTTCATCTGACCACACTTACACATTAATGCCACATCTATCTTGCTGCTTGTTTATGAACAGATTGTCCAGGAGGCCTGTATGCCCTCTATCATCCATCTTATCTGCTATGGTGACTTTGCTCAGATGTTTGCAGTGCTGTTCTGCAAACACCTGCTCCTGGCCTCCTGCTGGCCCTCTGCTGACAGAATTAGGGTGCAGGTGACAGCACCAAGCTACCTGAATCTCTCCTCTCCTTCCTCACTGTCCTCTCATCCATGTCCTTCTTTTAGCTTTTCAGAGGAATACTATTGTGGAAACACTAACAATGTACAACTTAAACAATGGGGGACTGGTCTAAAAGCTAACCTGCACAACGCTATAGGTAGTGCTGGGTAATTCTTCATTTCAGCAGTAATCTTACTCTTAAGATTACTCTTATTAATCTTACTCTGTCTTACTTGAACACTGTTATAATACTGACCATTACAAATAAATCCTAGCACCAGCTAAGGTTTGGTGCTAAAAAAAGCACTATTATATTGTCGATATATATATAAGTTGTTTAAGTTGTTGAGGTACAAAAAGTGTGCCAAAGAGGTTAACACTGTATTAACATCCATCTTATGAGATTTAATCTTAATAGTTTATATCTGGCAATCCTAAGTTAAAATATAGCCGCAGGCGGCAATTAAGGGTCCTAGCACGTCATAAGTCCACTGAGGCCTTTTGGACGAGCAAGGCCTCACAAGGCCTAAAGCAGTTCGGACCTTGTTTCTAGACCTATCAAGATAATACAGGCTTTACAGCTCAGGCAGTTCTCCTGTCATTTGGCACCATGTCATTCCTTTGTATCTTGCTCCATCAAGTGGTGAGAAGGAGAGCTGTTGTCTAGAGCCTTGGTTTTTATGCTCTAATTTCTGAACGAATAGGTCGAAATAGCAGAGCAGTTGTCCATTTTCTGGCACAACATGTAATTACAAAGTTGTGCAGGAATAAGAGCTGAATCAAATGACATCAGAAGTTTGGCTATAGATTGTGTAATAACATGGTAATAAGCATTTTAGTGATTTTTAGTGTTTTTTAGGGCTATAGCGCCCCCTAAAGGCCAAACTGCACCAATTTTTGTACATGTCATCAGACTGTTAGTTGCCACATGTCAATAAAATACTGAGTTGATCTGAGAAAAGACTGAGGAGTTATAGCGATATAGGCTTTAAATTCCAAGGCCGCAGTGGTTTGTTGATTTATAGAAGCCATTTTAAGTAAAAAAGTCAACTTTTTTTTGATAATTATTTACCTAGAGACTCCACAGAGTATTTTAAGACCAGTTTGGAATGGCTATGATTAAAATCCAGGGACTAGTTCGAAAAGTAGCATTTTTAAACTGTTAAAGATTAAAAAATAACTATGCATTTTTTAACACAATTGTATTTACAAAGTTGTTTGGAATACTCCAGTGCATGAAACAAATGCATTTATTTGAGATTTGGGTGAAATGTATATGAGATATACTTGATTTTCCAAAATAGCGCCACCTTGTGGCCAAATGTTTCGAAATTTGACTGGCTGTTACAAAGTGCCTCCAAACACACACCAATCAAGTTTCATGCTGATTGGTTAATGTTAAGCCTGTCAAATGCCTGCTGAAAGCTGATTGGCTAATGGCGTCCATAAATTTTGATGTATCAAATTGTCCTTAAAGATTCACTTATGGACTGTGTCAAAGATGAAGCCTACAAAATTCCAGCTCAATCGGAGTTACGGTTGCTGAGAAACAGTTATGTAGCCATTATAGCGCCACCTATCGATCTAACTGCACCAAATTTGATAGGCCACCTCAGAATCATGTCCTGAACCAAATTCCAAAGTTTCAAATTTTTTGGGTGAACCATTTTTGAGTTACAGAATTTTTAATTAATTATGTATTTTCTCGAAAGGGTTAATTTGCATATGTCGGCCATCTTGTTTACAAAAGTCGACATGTTTTTGATAATTATTGAGGTTCAGTGTCTGGAGAATTTTTTGAGATTTTTTTCAGAATTTTCGGGCTTAAACCCTAAGACTAGTTCGCAAAAGTTGTTTTTGCATATTATGCTAATTAGAAAAAGATCTAAGTAGGCGGAGCTTAATGGTCCAAATGGCAAAGTGATAGGTTTTGACCCAAGGAACCTGGGAAAAATGTCATTTTGTCTGGCAAAATTTTGGTTTAGGAGTTATAGGCCAAAAGGTATTTTGGTTTGCTATAGCGCCACCTTGAGGCCAGTTGGTGCCGTTCTTTGTGGCTGAGTCATTTCACTGATTCTGTATCTTCAGTCCAAGTTTGGTTTCTCTAGGCCCTACGGTCTTTGCTCTACAACGCGTTTCAGCCGAGAAAAATAATAAGAAGAAGAAGAAAAATCCTGCACTACGTGCTAGGACCCTAATAAGCATGTTTGCTAGTGTGGCCATCCAGGTTATTAATGAAAACCAAACTACAAACAATCACAACACAAACAATCATTTATAACTACAGTAAACCTAACAGAACAGTTTCTTACAAATCCTGCTTTATTTCATTTATAATGCAAGTTCTCAATTAAACAAAATGATCCTTCTGACACTTACATACGCCCTTCTAAATAAGAGGAGTCTCAGAATTTCATCAGAAAAGCATAATGAAACTCAGGATACTATTATGGGGAGGTTATGACGGGGAGCTCATAAACTATCAATGCCTCTACCATAAAGCCACACTGCCCTCTTCTGGTTACTGGAAAGCACTGCACATCAGCATGTAAGCACAGAGAACGCCTAGAGAACATCTTGCTATGTTGACACCTAGCAAATAACATTCAATATTTGCAAATAATCAGCCAAGAAATCTGTCCTTGGTGAAATACACTTATCAACACAAGAAAAGTTGCACCCAGAAGAAATCAACTTGAAAGAAATGAAACTTGGTGGGTAGGTCTGACATTGTGAGACATGTGAATTATTCAAATTTCACACTCTGTCCCATATGTGACTTAGGCAAGGACACACCCTATCGCTATACCTAAGCAAATCAACGGCCCGATGACAGACATTCGAGCAGTTATTGCCTTCATGAGTCTTCCTGTTAGTGACAGCACCATTGGCAGACAGCTGCATGACGAAGGACTACATGCATGCAGACCATTATAAAGACTGCCCTTAACATCACGCCAACGTCACCAAAGACAAGGAAATGGTGTCATGGCAAACTGTCATAGAATGACTCGGGTCATCTCCAGCGACAAGCACCCCTTTCGTCTTGGTGGAGACGACCAACAAACTTGTGTGTGGAGGCAATGTGGTCAGAAACAAGAAGAACGGTTTGTTCTTTGTTCATGAGACACATGTCCAGAAAGGCCTGGTGTCAATCTACCCCCAACCCTACAGCAAAATCTGCAGGAACAGTGTGAGAATATTCAAGCTGCATGGGATGGATTATCACAGGACACCATTAGTGGCCTCTAGAACTCCATGCAGACATGTCTAACATATTGCTTTAACTGTACTGAGAGACACTTCTTCTGTTTGTGTAGTTCAATAAATATTGTTCATATAAGTCTAAATTTATCATCATTTATTGTTCCTGGTGACCTTTATCTTACTGTCCAATAGCATTGACATCGGGCACTTCCTTCTGGGTGCAACTATTCTTTTAATGATGAGTGTGTGTTCATAATGAGCCACAGAGCATCTGAACATGTGGCATGGCATCATCACGTTTTTAACGGTTCCTTGCTAGCTGGGGGTCTTTGCTGCTTCTGTGTGAAAATTGATAACAGACACTAAGTTTAAATTTACAGCTAAATCATATTGGTAAATTTGGACTTCAACTGCTCGTGGACCTTTTCATATTTTGCATACACAGCATTATTTTTAGTACAGGTGCTTATTTGTGTATTACTTTATGTTCAGTGTCAGAAAGAGAACAAGAAATCTATATACATATACAAATCCTCCATTCACTGTCAGAAGACAACTTTTTACATGCCTTTAGTTACATGCCTGTTGATTCAGATTTACAGGGACTACATACACTGATAAACATTTCTATAGAACAATTGTGGCAGATTTTGTGTAACACTCAAAAAGCTCTTAGTATCTATAGCTATAATAGCTATAATAGTTTATAGCAATAGATGTAAAAGCTATAAAAAAGGCAAATGATGGACAAACTAAAAAGTGAAAAAATATTATATTTAGTTGCTAGTTGCTTCTGTGTTTATCAAATTATTTATTTTTTCCCAATTTAGAAAAATTTATAGTTTAGACTTAATTCCCATTTTTACTGGAGATCAAATAAATTATTTTTTTGCATGGTTTTGAATAAGTAAGTACAATCAATCAATCAATCAATCAATCAATCAATCAATCAAAAGAATTCTGCTATGTTGTGCTCTGATTTTCCAATGAACAGTGAATCCAGAACAGAAACGCTAAGTGATCAAGGCAATAACGCAAAGTGATCAAGGTGTCTCCTCATTCTTGTTGGGAGCATGCTACAGATGTTATTTGGTTTTACTTGCCACCTGACTTCTTCTGAAAGAGGTTGGAATGATCAGATTACAATGGGACTCAGAAGCAGAACAGACCCCATTCAAAGCTCTGTTCATGTACAGTTTGACTATACAGGATGTATGTTGATAGAAAGTGTGAAAGAGACCAAGGTCATAGATAAGACTTCACCGTTTTAAGCTTGATCACAAACTGAAAAGCGATGAATTACCTTCATGCTACATGCCAGTTCCATAAGTTTCTTAGCATTCTCTTCAGAGCGGTACCGTTTAGGCACAGGCACACGGAAGAACTTGAGAGCCCCCTCAAAATCTGCCTGCAGCAGGTCATCCTTAGAAGTCTGGGAAGAGAGATGAGATGCATTAAAACCTGAAAAGGGTTAAAGAAGATCTATAATTGCCATTAGATGTAATATGATGCACTGTGATTGTGCACTATAAAGGTGTAATCTTACCTTCAGTAATGCCAGAGCCACATTAAATATGACACTGATACCCTGCATTAGAAAGAAAGAAGGAAGGATTGAATTTATACTAAATTAATTAGAGAAAAAAAAGAACAAAAATGTGAGACGGATGTCTCACCTCACACAGCAGCAGGTCGATGATGTGAAAGACCATGTAGAGAGGGAATTTGGCTGTAAAGAGAGTGAGGAACCACTGGGAGGCGTACATGTGCGCTTCTAAGCCTATGCTTAGGAAGTGAGAGTACAGGTCTGGAATGTATTCCTGCAGATGAAGGAAGAGAGGCAGTGATGGACCGTCTTCAACATTCAACTACACATAACTCAAAACAGAGCAATATCTATTAATAAATATGCATTATGAGTTCTGCAATCTTACAGTATACAGTACTTGTATAACCCCAATTATCTGCTGTTATAAACCATGTTTTATAAATAAATTACAATATGAGAACCTAACATGGCTTTTATATATATCTTTATTTTTATTTTGCCTAAATACAACATGTGGTTGTCCACCCTATTTAAAATGTCGTATTACACACACACACACACACACACATACAACAATTTCCTGACACTCACTAAATAGGGTGTATTTAGGCAAAATACAGTCACACAGAAAACATTCTTCAGGATGTTCCACTATTTTACCATAGTCAGTATCACATTTAGAATTTGAATTTACAAGAAAAATGTAAGCTCACTGGGGCTCTAGATAGTAAACAAAGTGCTTATATTTGTGTTGTAGACATGGTGACCCACGGTTCCCATCACCACCACTTACTTATTTACTAACTTACTCTTCAATGGAATTTTTAGTAGACTTGCTTTATGGTGCATGACAGCACATTTTATTTACAAATTACTAACTGTATATTAACAAATTAGTAAGTGCGCAGTGGCTTCCAGTGAATCAGACCTGTTTTATAAATGATCACAATAAACAGTACCATAACACTCCAGTAATGAATCACACACCTGCATGAGTCTCTCCAGCTGAAAGAACTTGCAGTGCAGGTCTTCAAAGTTCTGTTTGAAGAGCTCCCTGAGACCATAGTCAAACATGATCTTCACCAGAACGCTAAACGCCTGCTCCTCTGGCATCTGGAAACATCCACACACATTTTTAAGACCGCACTTACTCTCTCCATTATTTGAAGGTTCAGTTATTTATTTAAGTGATGCAGCCACAAAGCATTTTAACTAGACTCTTCATATTTAGACTCTTCAGATCTGACTGCCTAAGTGTTCATTCATGCGGGGGGAAACCATAGTTCTTAAAGTTCTATGCATCCACAGTATGTGAGTATTTATGACTTGAGACTCACATGTAGCAGCAGTACGGCAGCAAGGAAGGACTGACCCTGACAGTAGCCAATCTCTTCATCATACACAGAGTATGCCTGAGGAATACAGAGAAATAGATCAGCAATTGTAAGATGGAGTTTATTATTGAAAATCCTTTGCATTAGCTGCACACAAGTAATAGAGAAGATGTGATGGCCTCTACTGGTCTCATAAGATTTAGTGTGAGGAAACAGTATAAAGTTCCTTTAAAACATACATCACCATCTAAATATCTGGAATTACTTTCAGATATTAGCAATTTTAGCAAAATGATCTCGGCACAGTAATACATGGAAATACCGCTGTATGAGATACTGGCACTGCCAGTCACAGGCCCATGGCCAAAGCCAGTTTTATGATGGTGACATTTTAAGACAATGATGACACAAAAACTGATTACCAAGAAGGCCTATTTACACTCTACAAAGAAAAACAGCTCAGATCAAGTGCTGTTGCACATTGTCAATTTCTGTTCACTGTTTTTTCTTTTGCACATGTCCTTTTTTGTCCATTGTGCCAATTTTTATGATGAATAGACCAACAGACTTAGTCCAAAAAGGTTTAAGGCCAATGTAAAGTCCAAGCAACAAGTATCGCTAAATAATAATTAAATTTCTTAGTCCTGCGACCTGTAGGCTTTCTAAGTCAGCAACAAACTGGGTAGGGGGGTGAGGGAGTGAAAATAACCATAACGGTCATTTACACATAACAGGAAATATATGAAAACACAACATTTTGCAAAATGGCAACTAAAAATACAAAGATGCTGCAACAAAAAAATCCTGATATTTCTTTGCCCAAAATTCCATTAAATTCCATGATATTCCAGTAATTTCATGATCCATTGAAGCCTGCACACAACTTTCTCAGAACAGATTTCAGAAAATTTGTTTATTATTCTGGGTAAAACTAGAATGTGAATTTTGTTATTACATTTTACTACTAATTATGGAGAATTTGTTGCAAAGGACTGATGCCAAACTTCTGTACAGGAAGTAAAGAGAACTAAATATGAACCCACAAAAACACAAAATGTCAGTTCTCTTTATTAGTTATTGTGTTTGTTTTATGATGAAAAATAAATCAGAAGGGCCTCTGTAACACCTAAAACATACTGTAACACCTAAAACATACTGTAACACCTAAAATAGTAGCACAAATAAAGTAGCATTCGTTTTGTAGTGTGAGAGACCCCTTTTAACTAACTAGGAGCGAACAAAGACTAACCACTCACACTTAACTTTAGTGTTGTATCTGTGTGATGCCTGGCTGTAAGTACACTCTTTATTTCTGGTCCACTTGTGTTTGACATCTCTATTAAAGCACACCTCTAGCCTACTTTCTCTTAAAAACTGTGTTAATGTTTTTCATCTGAAAAGACTCCAGCCTGTGGCAATTACCAACTGGAGACATATTAAACCTGGTGAACTCCTAATTGAGCCAGATCGAGGTCTCTAAGGTGCTGAAAACATACAGAGAGCTGGCTGACTTATTACGCGGTAAATAGAAGAAAAATCCATACAGCTCTGAATGATGGTGGTAAAGACCCAGAGAGGAGGGCTGGTGAATTATTAAGAGATGCCTAAAGACACAGATCAAACAATCCATTTCTACTCTACCTCCATCCTTTACGGCCTTCACACTAAACCCAGTGACCTAATAACTGCCAAGACAGGGAGTCTGACAACCTTTGACAAATATAAACATACTAGAAAGTAAAAAGAAAGAGACGGCTATACAAAAGGAAAGTAAGAACTATAGTTGTACAGCAGACTGCAGTCCACATGTTTCTCTGAATACACTGTAAGCCCCATTTCACCATGTTCTTCAGTAGTCAGGATCACCTGACCAAGTGCTTCAGACACAGCAGTTCTGCTTAAGTTTTTAAACACTGCGTCCACTCACTGTCCACTCCATTACACACTCCTATCATATTGTTCCACCCTGCAGATGTAAAGTCAGAGGCGACAGCTGCACAGTTTGTGTTGGTCATCCTCTAGTCCTTCATTAGTGGTCACAGGATGCTGCCCACGGGATGTGGGATAGTTTGTTAGTGGACTATTTTCAGTCCAGCAATGACACTGAGGTGTTTGAACACTCCAGCAGCACTGTTGTGTCTGATTCACTCACACCAGCGCAACACACACTAACACACCACCACATCAGTGTCAGTGTCCGTGCCTATCCAGCATCCAAACAATACTTGCTTTGTGGTGGTCCTGTTCACTGAAGTAATTGTCTGTAATTGTTCAACTACAGAGTGCTCCTATATGGTAAGTGGAGCTGATAAAACGGACAGTGAGTGCAGATACAAGACAGTGTACTTAATAAAGTGGCCAGTGGGTGTATGTGTATATGTGATGTGTAAGATTTCTGTTGGTAAGCCTTGTTACTGGAGTGACAATGTTTATAATGTTTAAGACTATATTCTATAGTTTCTGATGCTAATTTGAGTTCATTTTGGTAGTTGAGAACTCATTTATGTAATCACATCAGTCAATTAAGCACTGTTTATTAAAATGTCTTAAAACACGATGGAATTGTATTACAAATGATATATGTATGTTTAATTTTTTATCAGAACAACTGTCTAAGCATTCTCTCCTCACCTTACAGATTTTGTACAATGAGTCTTGACCATCCCCTCCTGTGTCCTTGAAGTAGTCGTGTGCTGGAAATGTGCGATTAATGTCTCGAGTGATAGCACTGTCCTGAGGAGACTCCTGTACAAAGACAGAAAGAGAAAAAACAAACATATTAACAAACAATCCAGCCTTATGACTATTTCATCCAAAAGCTGCAACGCATCCTCCAGGCTACATACACATCTGTACAGAGACACATCTGGAATTTTTCAGCCTGAGGAGGAACTCACACAGAGCTTCTGAGCCCATGGGCTGGAACACCCACTAGGGGGCGATGTGTGTGTGTATGTGCCACTGGGCAGAACACACACGGCATCTTAGCCAAGAACATGCTGGTACACACTGTCCTTAAACCCGGTGGGCCATGTGGGCAGACTGGGGGGAAAAGGAAAGTGCGTGAATGTGCAACTCTATGCTAATGTTCGAACCCCCCCGTTAAAGAACATGTTTCATTGATTTGCTAAGTGAAAATAAGTTAAAACATCTACCACCAACTTGGCATTTGTTGGAATGTTCCACACATTTTTAAACATGATTACTGTTTATTTGTTGAACATCACATTAAAAAAGCTTAAAATACAAAATGGACTTTGTGCTTTATACCCCTCCCACATATGTAAAATTCATCATATTCAAACGTCAATTAGTCTGTAGAAGTATGTTCTCTATTAAGAATGTGATTTCCATGATGAGTATTAGTCCTACACAATGTATATATTAACTGTAATTATTTTAATATCGGTATTTGCAGTGTTGTGGCTGTAGTTTGCCAATGGGCTTACAAGGTATGACCACCTACTTTAAGACCAGGATTAATCATTTTTATATCAAAATCTAAACTTAACTGTTAAGAGTTGCAATTTTTAGTACACCTAAAACTGCTGCTATAGACACACCTACATATTCATAGTCAAAAAACAGTTGCACCCAGATGGGATCGACTGACAGGAATGAAACATGGTGGGTAGTTTCATGCTAGCTTGCGCATGTAACATAAGTAAGGACATGTCTTATCGCTGTAACTGACTGACTCAGAAGTCACAATTGCAGACATTCAGCGAGCAGTGATGCTGTCCATGGGCCACCCTGTTAGTGCCAGCACCATTGGCAGATGGCTGCACGAACCAGGACTACATGTACGCGGACCGCTACGCCGACTGCCTTTAACACTATGTCATCATGGTAGAGGCGACCTATGAATCTGTGTATAGAGGAACTGTTTTCAGGGCCAAGTTGAATGGTTTGCTGTCACACGTGTAGAAGACCTGGTGTCATTGTATGGGGTTAAGTTTTGCACGATACCTGATCATCTTTGTTATTTTGGCACTGGAAAACAAGTAGTATTATACCATCTCCAGTGACCCAGGGCCACCTTCAAACATGCCATACTATTAGCTCACTAATCCTGTACTTCTAGTCATACTGGTAATCGGAATATATAGCAAGGCAATCCTTATATGTGTACATTTCCTCCCAAGTTTCTAATCCAGCTATGTCAAATATCATAGCCGTTACCGCTGTGTGTACTTAAGTGTCTGAGATATGAGGTGAAGGAATCTTATTAGAGAGTGTGTGTGTGTATACGTGTGCATGAGTTTGCTAATCCCCAAGGCCCTCTATCTCTCTGTCTGGCTCGGTCTCTCACTCTCTCTCCCTCGTGCACAGAGAGATCTAAGCGCACTCCTGGTTTGCAGAGCTTGGCAGAACAAATAGCTTTTGTCAGTCTAAACAAAAACATGGCCTTTTTCAGCCTGCACTACAGCTGTTTGGTTAAGTAAGTGGCTTCTGAAAGAGAACCTAACAGAGAACTTCAGTGTGTCTCTGCTTTTTCTGATGTTTTATTTTTCCTTTGAGGTGCCTGATCTTTCCACACATTATTTAGCTCTTCTTTAGTGCAGCGTTGTTCACACTGTCAGTAGCGACTTTCAGCATCCAACATTCCTTATCCAACTTGGTGAAAGCAACAACACTGCATGATATAGCCACAGACAGAGGTGCACTACAGACTGGGCTAGCGGACACAACGGCCTAGCTTGCAGGCTAACATGCTAAAGGCCAAATCTTGGCTAAAGGCTATAATTTCACAAAGAGTCCAGGGTTTCAGCAGGCAATAAGCAATTACTAAAAGAAGAGGCTCCTGTTAGCAATCGTTACAAACTACAAAAGCATTACAGATTCAGCATAGATTTAGTCATCCTACACCACCAAACGTGTGGTTAAGTTGGTGCACATGCAAAGGCCATCACTAACACAGATACCTTAGACCTGCACTCTATTTAGGGTGCAATACTTGTTTTGATGTGCTTTGCACAGGATAAGCATCTCATTTGTTGATTTTGGAGGCATAAATTAATAAAATGGAATGCAATATGGTCAAAGCATAGATACAAGATCATCCAGATACATTAAACACATTAATGCAAAATGTACACAAGCTGAAAGACAATAAGAGAGAGAAAGAGTGGCATAGATGGGGTAAGAGAGGTGAACAGAGAGATAAAGACAGGAAAAGAGCCAAACACCTCCTTTCACTGCTGTCCAAAAACTTGCATGATCTGACACCAAAAAACACTGGCCTAGACTCAAACTCATTAACAGTGTATGTATATATACTTTGCTGGAGGGGAGGTTGTGAATGTGCACCCCTGGCGCTCAATATTAGTCCCACTTAGGCTACTCATTTAGCCTAGTTATACAGTGTCCTGTTCATCTAAAAAATAAATGAAAGTCTGTAAATGGACCACTGTTAGAACAGAGTCTATTTCTGTTTATTAGACCTAATTACCGCATACTGGAAATTAGAAATGATGATTAGACGCAGACATCTGTGTGCATGAGTACATACACAGAGGGCTTTCTGAGCCATTTGCCTTATCAGATTAAATTGGTAACAGTCCTTTGCAGGATTTAGATGGTCACATGACCGGCGCGACTTGGCCTGAAGCCCGCATGTGACCTGTTGGACTTTTTCAAGTTCTCACTTATAAACAGAGATCCAGATAAACTAAACTAACTTTATATACCACACTGCAGTACATCACCTACCCCGCCAGAGCAGATTATACAAGAGCTATTTATAGGGGCCCTCACTTTCTTTCTTTCTTTTGCTCTGTTTCTTTCTTTTTCTTCCCTCTGTGTGTAAAAAAAAAAAAAGGGGGGGGGGGTTAAAGGAGGAGGCAGGAGAAATCGCAACAGTGAGAAAGAAAAAAGAGCAAGAGAGAGAAAGAAGTGGTACATATGAACAGAATGAGAACAAAAGAAAACAGGAAAGGGAGAAGAAGAAAGAAATACAGGGGAGAAAGAGGAAGACTGAAAAAGGACCACAAAAGACAGAAAGACAGACAAAAGTGTTGGAGGCTGACAGACAATATAACAGAATAAAGAGTAAGAGAGAATCAGCCAGAACAAGGAGACAAAAGAAAGAAATAGAGACCAGCGAGAAATGAGTAAGAGAAAAAGTAAGGGAGAAATAATGTATGAGACAATGATGTAAAGAGATAGAGAAAGAGAAAGAATAAAAAATAAGCAAAAGAAAGAAAATATATATGTACTCTCTCACACGCATACACACACGCACAGTCATACCAGAATATTAAAATCACCTTGTTGTATCTACAATTGTTTTATAAGCTCCACTGACTGTATGGAAGCCTGTAGGAGACTGTAGTCCATCTGTTTCTCTGCATACTTTGTTAATCTCCATTCATTTGTTTGAGAGAATGATCATTCTCAGCACAGCAGTGACACTGACGTGGTGCTGGTGGTATGTTAGTGTGTGCTGTGCTGGTACGTGTGGATCAGACACAGCTGTGCTGCTGGAGTGATCCACTTATTGCCCACTCTATTAGACACTCCTACCTTGTTGGTCGGTCTTGTAGTACAGTCAGAGTAGTACATCATATCTGTTGCTGCACAGTGCGTGTTGGTCATCCCCCAGGCCATTATCAGTGGTATGCTGGTATCAGTGGGATGCTGCCCACAGGATGATGTTGGCTGGATAGTTTTGGTTGGTGGACTATTTCCAGTCCAGAATGACACTGAGGTGTTTAAACACTCCAGCAGCACTGCTGTCTCTGATTCACTCACACAAGCACAACACACACTAACACACCACCATGTCAGTGCCACTGCAGTGCTGAGAATAAAACATCACCCACATATTACATGCTCTGTGGTGGTCCTGACGACTGAAGAACAGTGCGAAAGGGGCTAAGTGAAACAGACTGACTACAATCTGTAATACTAGAACTACAAAGTGCTCCTATATGGAACGTAGAACGACGAAGTGGCCAGTTGGTGTATATATTTAGAGAAAAGAAAAAGAGAGGAGAGAGAATGAGAGAACAAGAGAAAGAGCACCCAAAGTCCTTGTGAAATCACATGCTTTACCATCCTCACTGCTGATAACAGAACAGGACCACACACACACACACACACACACACACACACACACACACACACACACACACACACACACACACACACACACACACACACACACAGTAGCTGAGGTTCAGGCAGTACAGTCGCTCTCTCTCTCCATCATAGTTATTTAACAGTTTCTTAGCAAGGTGACTCAAACCCCCCACAGCTGCCTCTTAGAGGGCACAAACGCATCTGAAAGAGACGATTCAACTTTCCTGCCGAAAATAGGCGTGTGGGGCTGTTTTACGTAATTTTATATCAGTTGATAATGAACAACGGACCAATAGGACAAAAATACTTTGGGAAGGGCCCTTTACAAAACCTTCTGTTGAATGTTAGATACGTTTTCTTCATTCACCTATAAAGTGACCAGTTTGGAGATACAGCACTGATGTTGTGGTTACATTGTAACCGTCATGTACAGAATCTAAAGAGCCTGATTCACAGGGCACTCTTACAGTTGAATAATTGCAAAATGTGGTTATAAAACAAAGATGGTGATGTTGCCTTCTGATTGTACACAAAATGACTTGCTTTCTCCCAGTAAATAATGACCTATTGCCTCTTTGGGTATAAACATTAGCCTATTAATAATAATTCTGTCTGATTCACATGTTACCGTGTCCTGGTAGTGTGACTGCTACAGCTCGCTCGCGCTGGCTATTCACATATGCAGCGTTTACACTGAAGTAATCCTTTATCCAGAGTAAAAAAGTCAAATCAGTCAGTCTGCATCACAATATAAGCTCATTGTTTGTCATCTATGATGGAAATGTACCTAAAAGCTGGGATTCGATTTCGCAAAAGCAAGTACACCCCCCACATTTTTGTAAATATTTGTTTCATATCTTTTCAAGGGACACCACTGAAGATATGACCCTTTGATAATGTACACAATGTAAAGTAGTCAGTGTACAGCTTGTATAACAGTGCAAATTTGCTGTGCCCCCAAAATAACTCACACAGCCATTAATGTCTAAAGAGAGTATACCCCTAAGTGAAAATGGCCAAATTGTGCCCAATTAGCCATTTGCTTTCACCGGTGTCATGTGACTCATTAGTGTCACAAGGTCTGTGAATAGGGAGCAGGTGTCTTAACTTGGGTGTTATCGCTCTTACATTCTCTCATACTGGTCACTGGAAGTTCAACCTCTCTGAGGATCTGAATAAAATAATTGATGCGCTACATAAAGATGACCTAGGCTATAAAAATACTGCCAACACCCTGAAACTGAGCTGCAGCATGGTTGCCAAGACAATACAGCTGTAACAGGACAGGTTCCACTCAGAACAGGCCTCGCCATGGTCGACCACAGAAGCATCATATCCAGAGGTTGTCTTTTGAAAATAGACGTAGGAGTGCTGCCAGCATTGCTGCAGAGGTTAAAGGGGTAGGGGGGGACTCAGGCTGTCAGTGCTCAGACTGTACGCTGCACACTGTATCAAATTGGTCTGTGTCCCAGAAGGAAGGCTCTTCTAAAGATGATGCACAAGAAAGTCCGCATACAGTTTGCTGAAGACAAGCAGATTAAGGACATGAATTACTGGAAGGTTGTCTTGTGATCTGATCAGACCAAGATAAACGTTGCCTCAAATGGTGTCAAGTGTGTATGGTGGCAACCAGGTGAGGAGTACAAAGACAAGTGTGTCTCTTCTACAGTCAAGCATGGTGGTGGTGGAGTGCCAGGTTTGGGGCTGCATGAGTGCTGCCGGCTGTGGGGAGCTACAGTTTATTGAGGGAACCATGAATGCCAACATGTACTGTGACAAACTGAAGCACAGAAAGATCCTCCTCCTTCAGAAACTGGGTTGCAGGGCAACAATTTGGCCATTTTCACTTAGGGGTGTACTCATGTTCGTTGCCAGCAGTTTAGACATTAATGGCCGTGTGCTGAGTTATTTTGTGCGAACAGCAAATTTACACTGTTATACAAGCTGTACACTGACTACTTTACATTACACACAAACGTGAGGGGTGTACTCCCTTTTGTGAGATACTATATGTTCAGCCACTCTTGCATCAAAGAATTGTACAGTTGGGCCAGATTTGCTGGATGCCTTCCCTGGCACAACTCTGAGATTTTCCTGTAGACTGGGATTTTCGCCACTGCTGGTAGACCCAAATGACCGCATGCTTCCATACACCTTCAAATTCAGCTACATTCTTCACACACTATGGTCTTTAGCCCGCCCAGATGCATTCACTCAATCACTATCATCTTTACGATTTGCTTTGTGAGACATTTACTGCACTCTACTTTTATCAATCTATGAAACCTGGCACACACCTTGCAGGTAGATGGACATGCAGAGAACATGTAAACTTCACACGGGAAGGACCCCGTGTGACTCCTCCCATTATAGTCATATGGGATATGGGCATATGGGCATATATATATGTGCATTTACTGTACCTTTAAAAAAATATAAACCCAAATAATCTAACCCTAATATCAGACAGAATATGATCAGAGTTATAGGATTTTAGGATACACTGAATTGTCTCCTAGCTGAAATGCTTTGAGGTCAGAGATTTGCACTCCTGCTTTAATCCCCTCTCTATTTAGTAACAGCTCTGTTATATCATTCCAGGTGTCCACAATTTGCTCAGAGCCAAAGCCCAACTGAGGAGCTGCGGGTGGTACAATGTCACCGGCATCATAATCATTACTATGATTAGATAAGGAAAAGCAAATTATAGACACACAGGCCAGTTCATGAACTCCTACATGCTCAAAACTGAGGACTGACTCTCTTACAGTAATCTAATGAGGACGTACAAAGAAATACAGTGATTTCAAAATACTACTATTTTATTATTGCTTCCTAAAAAATGACTAGCTTTTAACAGAGCTGTATATACATGCAGCACTTCACTGAATATGAGCATTCAACTAAGTAATCAATCACTCCACTACTCGAGAGGATGAACCACACAGCTGTGTTATACAGTGATGATATTTCAGGATAGATACGTTACAGGATTCTCGAACAGTGGAACTGATCATAGTACTGTTGAATAAAGTGTCAAACATAATTGTTGGGCTATAAAAAGTACATTATATTGTTCTGTATGACTGTGTAAACAGCACTGTTTCAGGATAGAGTTGTTACAGGATTGGCCAACATTCGTTAGCAACGTGTCCTATCCTCCTAACGTCACACATAAGACAGTGTATAATGAGCTGCAGCTGCAAACTAACTTATGTACAGCCTTTTAATCTGCTTCATGACATATACCACTTTGTCCATGTCGGCCAACTCACACACTGGCTATTATGTTTAGCAGTTTCTGGACACTTTCTAGCATTTCTCACGCACTTCCACATATCTCCTTAAAACAATGAATGAATCTAACATGCATAACGTTTACCACTACTGCTGTAGTTTGTACTGATTATGACACCAGACTGGTGCTCTATACAGGCAAAGCAATGTGCCACAGTATTGATAACAGTATATAACTTTTTTTCTTCTTGGGGCTTTTTTTTCTCAAGATATATAACACGGTTCCAAATTTGGAATGTTCAGCCTGATCCTGAATGGCATGCTTATACACAGTTTATTGATGTAGTTTTTATAAGTATCGCTTTTTAAATAGATTATATTATTTTCTCTGTAGAGCTGATTTACCAGGTTAGGAAAGCATAACTGATTAAGAAATGATTAATACTGACTTTTCTTTTGATTTATTTAAGTACTGCTGCTTGGGTGTAACTGGGTCCTTGAGTACTACAATGTCGTTTCAACCCATGTACTACATGTGAAGCGAATGACAATAGTCTCCTTGAATCCTTGAACTACTGGATGACTTAATATGGCAGTACATGATTTATTTTTAAGGCTAAGTCAACCTCAAACCTCAAAGTAAATTTTTATGTATTCTATTTTAATGTATATATAATGTCTTTGTATTTTGTACCACCGTCAAAAGTGGTTTGGGTGATCAGATCACAGCGTGTCTTCGAGACTCACCATACCCCATTCAGACTTGGTGTTGTCCAACTATGATCCGTAAAAGCTGTATTTGAACAAGAGGGCCACTGTCAAGTGTCTCAAAGCAACATACTGAGCATGAGATACTTCAGTTTGATACTGTCATACTGAACAGCACCCCATTCACACTGTACAATTGTGATTTATAAAAGGTGCATTTGGGCAAGAGGGCTTCTGTCATGGATATCAGAGCAACACAGTAAGAGTGATCAGCTTCTGTTTGATTGACTACACATTGTTGTTCCATAATGAATACATTCTAACCTGCAGTACGAAAGATGTTTAAAGATAACTGTTAATTATGAAAATATTCAGGGTGATTATGAGAGCAAGTACTTACTTAGAAATACTAACAAGTATATAAAGCCTGTAAAACACTGTTCGGAGAAGATTGTGCAATTTGAGCAGTAGATTGAATTGAACAGATTGAGGAGTAGACAGACTAAAGGTGCATTAGCCTGCCTAATATGGGAAAAACCCCAAGCAGAGAAGGGGCAGGCCTCAAAAACCTTAAATCATGAAGCAGAAATGAGGCAGACGTGTTTAAAGGGTACTGGTGAATATGTTTCATTTAAATGCGAACTGCATTCCATCTGGAGCGTGTGTTTATGTGTATTTATGGCTGAGTGTTTATTTCTGCGAGGGTGTAAAAGAGTCTTGAGGCTTGAATTAAACTTCATTACTAACCTAAGTTGCTCCACAGCAGGACATGCCACAATGATCCAAATGGATGAACACACATTCCCAGTGGAGGTGGGGAGTTCCTCCCCAGTCTGTATGGCACTCTCTGCATGTCTGAGCAGTGGAGTTCAGGCTGAATCCAGGACGCTATGTTTTATTCATCTCCTTCAAACACAGCACTACAGTCTCCTCCTAAAAGCAGGATTAATCTCAGGGTCACACACTGTCTGTCTGTCTGTCTGTCTGTCTGTCTGTCTGTATGTATGTATGTATGTATCTAATACTGCTATCCTTTATAGCCCTTCCTCCCACTACAAACCCAGAACCTGCGTTTTCATGCATTAATTTTCTTCTCTTGTTCCTTCTCTCTCACCTTCATCCCCTTTGTCCACATAACAGCAGAATTCAGAGGAGCCGTCGGCTATGAGTACTGCGTGTTCCCATATCTGCCATTAGCCCTCCTTTTGCCCCCAAAACGTTTTTGGTTCATACCGTTCCGCTACATACATCATTATACTTGATGCAAGTCACCCAGCCACATCCAAATGACAGCAGTGGCTATGGAACAAAGCAACTGAACATGATGGAGATTTGCTATGGGTGCTTTGATATTACTGATATTACTGAGTTATCAAACTTTAGTTTGGTCTATTTTGACAGATAAGAGAACTCCTACCACACTCAGGTACATACCAGACAACTGATCCATGCTCCAGTCTATTACCACTTTGCTGTTCTTATGAACACATTTTTTCAATGGTCTTTACCCAACATTATCAAAGGATGCTTCATACTAATTATTCAACATTATCTATAATGTTGACAAAGCTTTCCACTATTGTTTTTGTGATTATATTTTCAAAGTGACAGAACAGTGAAGCAATACACTTAGTGTCAAGGAGATACTATAAGCAACAAGAATGGAAATACAATGCTGCTTTGTTCTGACAGGAGGGATATGCAAGTCTGACCAAAGCAGCAGAACATCAACTTTAACCACCAGGAAAAAAGTGGCGGAACAATCAGTGAATGGCGGTTTCCCTCCAAAACAGTGTTCAGACAAACTTGAACTTCTAAGGATGAGCAAAACTGAACTCCATAAACATCTGCAATTACACTCTTGAGAATGTTCCCCTTAAAATCAATTGAGCAGCTTTTACAATTAGTTACATTAGTCTCCAGAATACTCTGAGCCATATCAGTGTCTGGGAATTAGAAATATTTAGCAGTTACTTAAAACTAAACAACCTGTTCTGCAACAGCACTACATGTATAAGCACACATACAACTGCTTAATTAGCCTAAAATAAGTCCAATTTTGTCAACAGTTTTGTTTCTCTATGTCCTGGAAACATGTTCACATAGTTCTTCTAGTGAATCAGCACTGTAAAATATTAATATAAATATAAATATTAATCAGTGTAAATAATGCCACAGCCAGAAGAGCTATAACCTACAAATCTACATACTTATTGGTATATCACTTATTTTTACTTTTATTGCTCATTACTCACTGCAGTTCAAAATTATGGGCAGGTTTAAGCAAAGCACCAGGTCACAGCATTTTTTTTTCATGGTGGTGATTTAGCTCTTGGTGAACAAAACCTCAGTTTGTCAGAAAAAAATTATTGTTGGAGCTCTTCACATTTACAGGCCACGTTTAAGCAGATTTATTGGTCAATAAATAAATCCACATGAATAATTGAATATCAAAATATTTGTTTTTTTACATACCTAATGTTTCCTTAGCACTGTACTGTCTGTACAACCTGCCTGTATTAACATATGACGAGCTGCAGGTAATTACTTGAAACGAGCGATACAATAATGTCAAAGCAAGACATTCAATTCTGGAACAGTAGCTTTAGGTTCTGGCAGCTGAAAACTGTTCAAAATAAATAAAACAGAAAAACTGCCCGGGTCTCAAATCTTCTGAACAGTGGTGGTGATGGGAACTAGGGGTCACTATTTTATTCTCTATTAACTACCAGTTAAACTACACTAGTTTTATATGTAATGTTAAGGACAGTTAAACAAAATTCATTCATTCATTCATTCATTCATTCATTCATTCATTCGTTCGTTCATTCATTCATTCGTCCATTCATTTGTTTGTTCATTCGTTTACCTCTTATTCGGACATGCTTAGTTTCACTACAATCACTTACAATAATTAGTTAATTATTATTATTATGAAATTTACACACAAATGAAAACAGACAAATGGAGATACAAAGTTTTGTCCAGACAATAGTGATGCTTTTTGGGGAGGGGGGGATGGACGGGGGCGGTGTTGGGGTACAAAATCAATTTTTCAGATTAGACTGCCCTCTGGTTTGGTGCACTTCAACAGTTGCAACATGACAACAAACTAATGAAATTTAAAAAATATAACATGACAGAAACATAAATTCACTAAAAACTTTGTTTCAGGACACATACTAGATGTAAAATCAGCCTATGGTTTACTCTGTTCATAAAATATACTATAAAACATTCTGTTATAATGCCTATTTTTCAGTGACTATATATATATAATATGCAAAATTTAAAAATAATGTAAAATTAGTTATTATTAAGTAGTAGGAATGAGAAATGGAGGTTGGCTCCTGATGTGCTAAAAGGGTCAAAAATCAGCCCTGTTTTGCATGAATACAACAGAATATACACATATACATGCTTGCTGTTATTCATGTGTGTTATTCACACAGCTTCCCGAAGGCTTCACATGCTACTGGCGCGTTCCAGTCTTAGCGAGCGTAGCCCCTTTTCAAAGATTAATTATCCCCGCTCTCCATTATTGATGCTGTGTTTATGTGGAAGAGAGCAGACGCTAAATAATGCATCTGCAGCCCGCAGCTCTTGGCGGGGCTGAGCTCAGCACTGCACACACACATTTAGAGCAGGAGCTGCTGCTGAGACAGCGGTGGCTCAAATAGACCCATCCACAGAGCAAATGGGGGTAAATAACAGACGCAGCTTCGTTTTAAACAATCTCTCTCCCAGCTATCAGGAAGGGTAAATGCATTGATTAAAAGGTGCTGATTCAGCTGCATTGATTTTGTAATGTTTCAATTGATCCAGACTGATCAAGCTGCTCACATTATGTTTTGTCTAAATAAAAGCCTCAGACTATCTGTGGTAACACTTCACAATAACAGGCTTCTGTAAAGAGCGGATTAAATATAGTCTCACAGTTTGATAATTAGACTTAACAGTTATATTACTGTTATTTGTGCAAAATGAGCAACTATTTACTTGATTTACTACTGGTTTTATTTATGTCTATTATTTAAAGGCAATCTGCAATATGAGATATGTTTGGAAATATCTTTAGCAGAGTCACAACTTTACAAAAAGTTCATTATTGATGATTATTGAAGTATAAAGCACATTTTTGATCACTGATTAAAAGTAGCATGGTTGTAGGCATTTACTTAAGAACTTACATTATTCTTTTTATGTTTAGTATGAAATAACCAAGACATTATCAACAATCTATAAGACATTAGTACCATTCAAAATAATTATTTATTTTTCATTTGCCACTAAGGACATGCTCAATAATTCAAAGGGCTCCATTTGTTCATGAATGCGCAACCAATATTGAATTATTAATTATTAAGTCTAATATTAATAGTTCTTAAGTTTATCAGGTGTTTTTTTGAGGACATATTATTATAAAGTTTGTAAAATATTGTATGGGTGATGCACTGACGCAATTTAATTAATCAATATCGACACCAATATTGACCACTGAAACTGAGTCAAACACTTTCGGTCTATGAATATCCTTCCTCAATGTTGTCTGACATGTAGTGCATTTATAATATCAGTGAGGAACCTTAAAAAAGTAGTAACACAGTCCCATCCTGAACAAAAACCAGATAGTAAACTGCGTTTCCACACGTTTCTCTGAAACATGTTAAACAGATATAGGCCTTTAACAGCTTGTGACACTACTTTGAAAAAGAGGGCAAAAAATAGCTGCTTTCCAGTTTCTAGCTGGCAATTCAGCAGTACGGTCAAATAATTTTAAAAAAGTTGTTTGACAAGAAGCCACAACTGACATAAAAAGAAATTAGTAAATTTGGTAATTTGTCACAACAAGCTGTTATTTGGAGTCCAATGAAAGCATTTCCTTCAAACCATGTTCGAAAAAATATTTTAATTGAAAAATGAATAGAAGAATGACGGAGAAAAGCAAGAACAGAGCGGGGGGGACATAACAGCTAGTAGTTAGAAGTTAGTGGATAGTATTTTTTAAACAAATAAGGTTGGAGACTCCGAAATGTGTCCAGACTTTGTCAAGAATTGATCAAAGATTTCTGTCATACAGTTTACATCAGAAGCTAGAACATCTATTCCCAGCGACAAACTGTATTCCAAAGCAGAACCACAATGTTTGAACTAGACTTGGATTAACACACTGTTCTGATGAACCACAAGCATGTCTACAGTGTACCCAGACAAGCCGCATTTTTATGGTGTAATTAACAACAGCAGACAAAGAGGGAATCAAAGACTATTAAGATTTTTCATCCGCATAAATCCGGAAATTCTGGCATGTTTACTAATAACACCATTTAAAATGTCTAAAAACAAATTCCATGCGTCATTCACAGAAGGAATCAGACTGACCTTGGTCATGTAAAAAAGCATGAGTATTAAAACTGTAAGATTTTTTTTTTTTGATTGTTTTGACAGATGAGAACAGGCCATTTAGGAGAAAAGCCTTTAAGAAGACTAAACAATCAGTGTAGCTTTATGAGGAATATTAGACCTACATCTGGTAGGCAGAGATAATATTCTGATAGAAATTTAGAGAACTTAACTCCTATGTCACTTTCTCAGAAGGTCTGAGCGTATCCAAATTAAGGTCACTTAATAAAACAAGGTCTGGCCTTGTAAGCATTCCTTGTAGCCATTTTCCCACAGCCAGGAACATCTCAACTTTCTCCTTCTTAGCCATTAGGCTTGCATGGCCTTTTTTTTCAGTAAAAAAAAGAAGAAGAAAAAAAAAAGGAATGCATGAAGAGTGTTGTCATGTTGCTGAATTCAGACAGCCTGATCTGCAGTTTGGCCAAGATTTTCTTTGCAACATCTTGTGCAATGTGTAATGTAGTAAAACCTATAAGATCGCTGTAACTGCACAGTGCAAAGAAGCGTTCATGTTATAGAGTAGGTTCACAGCATAACAACAACAGAGATTATATAAAATATGGCACGTTTGGCTGAAAGTTGACAAGTCTCCGTCAAGTAGACTGAAAGGTCTGCTTAATGGCTGAAAATGTTCATTTTAATTACAGAGTTCATTTTCACATGTAGTGCTTATAAAATTGCAGGATATCAAAAAGTCAATTAACCAGATCAGTCAAAGCAAGACTCAATGAATGAATGAATTAACACTCATCCAGAATGCTAACAAAGCTACCTAGCCAGGTGACTAAGAGTATATAACAAAGGAACCAAACAAAGGAGAAATGCAAAGTTCACTGGATGCGTGTCAGGACATCTAGAACGTTCCACAGCTACCAAGAAAAAAATGCAAGGTTCACTGAAGAGCAGCGTTCTTGATGATAAACTAAGTGCCTCAGGTCGTACACTATGCCACGGCCTCGGTGACGAACTAATCGCCTCCGGCTGTGCGCCATGCCGCACTTTCTGTGACAAACTAATCTCCTCGGGCTGTGCGCTATGCCGCGCTCTCAGTGACAAAATAATGGCCTTGGGCCGCATGCTGACCAGCAATCTCAGTGATAAACTGTGTGCCTCAGGCCGTGCATTGAGCGGTGATCTTGGTGACAGTGCCTCGAGACGGGCGGTGAGTGGCGATGTTGATGACTAACTAAGCCTATTTTCACTTTAAATGCCCCACTGCTCAATTCTGCTGTTTTTTGTTTGCTTGGATCAGATCAACATTTGTTTATGCAAGGTTGCATTTACAACACAGCAGGTAAACGTAGGCCAAATGCGGGGTGGTGGGGGGTTATCTGTGTCACAGTGTGAAAGGCAAGAACCATGGTGCAATGGATCTCAGCATGGAAAAGACAGGATCACAAGACTGCGGCATCGAAGAGTTAAAAGTCTAAAGCTTTACACAAACCAAGGACACAAACAAAGGTTGCCAAATAACATGTCCATTCCATTATGAACCGAAGCACATTCTAGGTAATAAGCTTAACTCTCCTCCACGGAAAGTTTATGGTTGCTCCTGTGATCCTGGCGAAACGTCTAGGAGTGGACTTGCGTCCGCCAGCAGTCACGATTGTTTACCTCCTGATAAACGTGCCACATGAAGCACCGTTCTTTTGCACATGCAGGTCAGTTTAGCAGGGTGTATATAAGAGTCATATTTAAAAGATACTTCCTAACAAGATTATCAGAAGTGGCTCAGAGCGAATTCAAAGAACAGATTTGTGACACAGATTTAAAAACAAACATGTACACACAAAAATCTAACTGGGTCTAATATCTGCTCTATATCGGCCACCATTGTATGTACTTCTAATATCTGCCATATTTCTATGTATTTTCAAATCGGATTTAAGTTTTCTGGGAATGTTTCTCAGTTTGATCGGTTCACATATTTACATATAACAAAACAGCACTCTGTAGCTTACAGTGAGTGCTTTATTAAGGCTACATTCATGTTACCAGGCTGAAATGGCACAAATCCTTTTTTTTTACCCTAATGTAAACAGACCTGTTGCTTTTAAATCTGACCTGATCCACTTCTATAACAGGACATAGATTAAATCAGTGTGTTTGTTTTTTTGTCCACTTTGCATGTACCACCATTTAGCATCGATGCGGTAGCCTTGGCAAAGCATTGCATTCTGACTGAAATGCAAAACCAAAACACTAAAATACTGGTTCTGAGCCCTGGTTATGTAAAACTAATACAAGAAAGTCCAGCCCTAACAGTTAGTGGGCAATTTTAAGATATAGGAGATGACATAAGGTTACCTATTAGTCAGTTCTGACCATTGGGTTAGGTCATGCAAAAATCTCTCACTGCCATATATGGAAAATGCATCCAGAAAGGGACAAGTACTGACACAGAACTGGAGTAAAACCAAGTCTAAGAGAATACAAAAGCTCAGAGGAAACCTCTGGATTTCACCACACTAGTTGTGCTAATGAGGAATTTGATGAATGAAAGAGTCAAGCACTTCTGTGATAAAATGTGGCAGATATCAAATCTAAAATGATTCCTAATCATCCATTAGGGAGAAAAAAGAAAAACTGCCAATAATACAACCTCATTAGTAGTAGCCACCCTTAAAAAAAAAAAAAAAATTAAATGAGTCAACAGTGTATTCTGAGTGCTTGCAATAATACAGTGAGCGCGATGAGAGGCTCTCTCACCCTCCAAAAATTTCTAATGCACGTCCAAGGAGGAAGGCAGAAACTTAAGAAAAGCAAGCACGAAAAGAATGACAGGAAGAAATGAATAACAAACAAAGAATTAATGGAGGGAGCCAAACGACAGGCTACTTGTTCCCTCATTACTTTTTTCACCCCCTATTCTGCCTCTTAAGGGTTCCCAGGACCAACACACTAACTCACTCCCTCTTTCGGTACGTGCTGTCTTTTTAGTCCTAGGAGGAGAAGCTGTGGAGAGACCAGTCCAGATGGTTCCTCTGATAAACGAATCACCTGTGTGACTGCATCACTGTACAAAAGTAAATATTAAACTGCAATATACGGTATAACACTTCAATTCATGTCTTTCAGACACCAGAAATCTAACAGTACGTCTCACTTTGTATTGAACTGTGTCGTCATGTCTTGGTTAGTTTGCTGGTACAGCTTTGTTACATGTTTTTTTTTTGCTGTTAGAAACCAGTCTGAACGGATCAGAGAAACTCTCCACACCATTACAAAGTATTAAAGGTGCCAGAGAACATAAAACTATATTTATTATATTATAGTGTAATAAGAAAATTAGTAAATAGAATAGATATACCATGAACCGTTCCTAAGCTCAGCAAAACAAGCCATTTCCTAACTCCTAGACTGCTATGTAACAGTCCTGACTGCACCCAAAATGATGCCCTCAATATCTACATACACTCATCAGCCATAATATTAAAACTACTTCCTTGTATCTACTCTTACTGTGCTGTGCTTGTGTGAGTGGATCAGGCACAGCAGGGTTGCAGGAGTTTTTAAAAACTCCACTCTTTTGTCCACTCTATTTCACACCCCTAGAGTTTGTGTTGCTCATCCTCTAGTCCTTCATTAGTGGACACAGGATTCTGTTGGTCAGATAATTTGGCTTAGTGGACTATTCTCATTCCAGAAGTAATAATAACAAGGTGTTCAAACACTCCAGATCTGTGTGTTGATGCTGAAGTTTTTTTTATTTTTCTGCATGTGTCTGTTTTCACATGTTGTTTCCAAACCAGCCAATCAGAGCAGAGCTCTTCCAAAATATTCATGAGTGTACCATAAATGGCAGTACAGCTCATTTCATTCCAGAGCCAAATCTTAGACAGTTAACAGGCATGTAAAACTGCCCCATAGACCTTCTATGTAGTTATCACAGAACAATCACTAAATACATTTATTCCACGGCACCTTTAACCTCCTGAGACCCCTGCGTCCTCATATGAGGACATTACATTTCTGCTTCTCTGCACCACGATACTTTTTAAAACGTTGACCCTTTGGCCTCATATGAGGACACTGTTTTTTGCCAAAACAACTTTCTGTACAAAGACAACGTTTAGTTTTTATACTTGTTAGGTCCTATTAATCACAAATAGCCAGGAGAAATTAAAACTGCACACCAAGAAAATCCGGGTCTCAGGAGGTTAAATCTTTTTTGTTTATTAGGTACTCTGACATCATAAACTTGTACATTTTCAAGCAGAATGTGTTGGATTGAGACATCACTATATTATACTGAAAAAAATCTTTCATTTCATATAGTACACTGCTCAAAAAAATAAAAGGAACACTCAAATAACACATAGATCTGAATGAATGAAATATTCTCATTGAAAAATCATCAATGGAAATAAAATTTATTAACCAATGGAGGCCTGGATTTGGAGTCACACACAAAATTAAAGTGGGAAAACACACTACAGGCTGACCCAACTTTGATGTAATGTCCTTAAAACAAGTCAAAATGAGGCTCAGTATTGTGTGTGGCCTCCACCTGCCTGTATGACCTCCCTACAACGCCTGGGCATCCTCCTGATGAGGTGGCGGATGGTCTCCTGAGGGATCTCCTCCCAGACCTGGACTAAAGCATCTGCCAACTTGGTGGATGGAGCGAGACATGATGTCCCAGATGTGCCCAATCGGATTCAGGTCTGGGGAACGGGCGGGCCAGTCCATAGCTTCAATGCCTTCATCTTGCAGGAACTGCTGACACATTCCAGCCACATGAGGTCTAGCATTGTCCTGCATTAGGAGGAACCCAGGGCCAACCGCACCAGCATATGGTCTCACAAGGGGACTGAGGATCTCATCTCGGTACCGTATGGCAGCCAGGCTACCTCTGGCGAGCACATGGAGGGCTTTGCGGCCCTCCAAAGAAATGCCACCCCATACCATTACTGACCCACTGCCAAACCGGTCATGCTGAAGGATGTTGTAGGCAGCAGTTCGCTCTTCACGGCGTCTCCAGATTCTGTCTTGTCTGTCACATGTGCTCAGTGTGAACCTGCTTTCATCTGTGAAGAGCACAGGGCGCCAGTGGTGAATTTGCCAATCCTGGTGTTCTCTGGCAAATGCCAAGCGTCAGGCACGGTGTTGGGCTGTGAGCACAACCCCCATCTGTTGACGTCGGGCCCTCATACCATCCTAACCGTTTTTACAGACACATGCACATTTGTGGCCTGCTGGAGGTCATTTTGCAGGGCTCTGGCAGTGTTCCTCCTGTTCCTCCTTGCACAAAGGCAGAGGTAGCGGTCCTGCTGCTGGGTTGTTGCCCTCTTACGGCCTCCTCCACGTCTCCTGGTGTACTGGCCTGTCTCCTGGTAGCGCCTCCAGGCTTTGGACACTACGCTGACAGACACAGCAAACCTTCTTGCCACAGCTTGCATTGATGTGCCATCCTGGATGAGCTGCACTACCTGAGCCACTTGTGTGGGTTGTAGAGTCTGTCTCATGCTACCACGAGTGTGAAAGCACCACCAACATTCAAAAGTGACCAAAACATCAGCCAGAAAGCATAGGTACTGAGAAGTGGTCTGTGGTCCCCACCTGCAGAACCACTCCTTTATTGAGTATCTTGCTAATTGCCAATAATTTCCACCTGTTGTCTATTCCATTTGCACAACAGCATGTGAAATTGACTGTCCATCAGTGTTGCTTCCTAAATGGACAGTTTGATTTCACAGAAGTTTGATTAACTTGGAGTTATATTGTGTTGTTTAAGTGTTCCCTTTATTTTTTTGAGCAGTGTATATTGCGTATGAAGTCTGAGACACCATTTTATGATAATTTTGTGGTCATGTTTTGGTTTAAAATGGATTGTAATCCATTTATTTTAATCCTATCATGGGCTACATACAGGACACAGTAAGGCAAAACTTTGTATGACTACTTTCCTGTCATCAACATTACATACAGTGGTTTTGTGAAATAAAACGGCCATATTTGTGTTGTAGAAATGCCAACCCCTGGTTTCCATCATCAACACTGAAAAGAAATCGTCGTCAACAAGCAGCCACACCAACTAGCTCTGAAAACTGCAGATGCCTCACTCTAGCAAAATTATAACTGTACCAGCATGCAATGTACTGCATGTGTACAGGGGTAGGATTAAACTAATTTAGGTTGAACAGGAAGACATATGTAAAAAGACAATGACTCAAAATTGACTGCGTTTCCATATATGAACTGATGAGTGAATAGCATGTTTTAAAATCTAAGCAGTGTCTACATATAGCACCAAATAAGGCAATTGAGGACATCACACCACGGTCTATGCAAACTGATATGCGAACTTCAGGCCAAAGCCAAAACCCAATATTCCTCTTGAACGATACCAATATTCCAGTATGTATATTTATGTGTATAAAATGTTGGGTTTATGTCCATATGGATTAGCATTAAAGAGAAATGTAACATTTATGTGTATATTATTTATTTGTATTTGTATATTCATATCACAGTAACACAGCAGCACCTAAATATTCTACTCTTATGGAACATGATAAATACGCCATCAGAATCTAAATCTTTGTCTTCTCTTTCTCCTGCAGTGACATAAACTCTACTAGGACCATGCCAAAGCCAGCACGTTGCGTGAGTGGGAAGGTCAAAACACGGTTTGTGTTTTGGTGCTGGCTGGGATGGTGGGATTTCGTGTATGTGTGTGTGAGGTGTATGTTGGGGGGGTGGAGGGGGGCTTCCGCGGGAAACACTGTACTTTTTTCGTCTCCATTGTAAGCTGCAACAATGGGCAAAATGGCATTTTGTTTTTCTTTGGCCAAGCTGATTATGAAACCTGGGGTTGGTCTGATGAAAGCCCCCTGGACTAGAGAGAGGGAAATCAGTGGACTGATTTATAGGCGACCAGACACACACTTTAGAGAAAGAAGATAGACTCCCTGTGAAAAAAAAGAGAGTACAGAAAATAATAAAAGAGAAAGGACAAAAAGTTGTGTGCAGGCTATACACCATACAGAAAAGAGAGAGAAAGAAGAGAGGAAAAAAGGACGCTGAAAAAATATATACAGAATATATATATAAGCGTATATATCTATATTATACATATTACAATGGACACACACCCACACACATACGTAGTGGAGGAAATAAATATTCTGATTCCTTGTGCTGATTTTGTAAATTGTGGTCCCACTGACAAATGATATGAAACAGTCTATGATTTTGTACGTGGTAGGTTTTATCTCAGTGGATGTGATAGAATATCAAAAAGAAAAATCCAGAAAATTACATTATATAATAATGCATAAATTGATATTTGCATTTTTGCAGAGAGAAAATACGTATTATTTGATTCCCCTACCAAGGCATTAAGAGTTCTCTGGCTCCTACAGGACGCACGTTAGAACGACTCCTAATCAACTTGTTACCTGTGCATTAAAAGACAGCTGTCTTAAATGCTTCCACCTGTATAACAAGCACACCTGTCCACACAGACCTCTAATTATATCAGTCAGACTCTAAACCTACGCTATCCAACCCGGGCAAGACCAAAGAGCTTTATAAGGATTTGGCATGTCAGGGTGACAAACTATCATAGACCTGCACAAGGCTGGAATGGGCTATAAAACCTTCAGTAAGACGCTGGGTGAGAAGGAGACGACGGTTGGTGCCATTGTAAGAAAATGGAAGAAATACAAAATGACTGTGAATCGACCTCGATCTGGGGCCCTATGCAAAATCTCACCTCGTGGGGTATCCTTGATCATGAGGAAGGTGAGAAATCTGCCTAAAACTACACGGGGATACCTTGTTAATGATCTTAAGGCAGCTGGGACCACAGTCACCAGGAAAACCATAAAATCCTGCAGTGCCCGCAAGGTCCCCCTGCTCAAGAAGGCACATGTGCAGGCCCGTCTGAAGTTTGCCAATGAACACCTGGATGATTCTGAGAGTGACTGGGAGAAGGTGCTGTGGTCAGATGAGACAAAAATTGAGCTCTTTGGCATTAACTTGACTCGCCATGTTTGGAGGAAGAGAAATGCTGACTATGACCCAAAGAACACCGTCCCCACTGTCGAGCAATCCAGGTGGAAACACTATGTTCTGTACTTCACCGTATCAATGGAAGAGTGGATGGAGCCATGTACCGTAAAATCCTGAGTGACAACTTCCTTCCCTCCACCAGGACATTAAAAATGGGTCGTGGCTGGGTCTTCCAGCACGACAATGACCCAAAACATACAGCTAAGGCAACAAAGGAGTGGCTCAAAAAGAAGCACATTAAGGTCATGGAGTGGCCTAGCCAGTCTCCAGACCTTAATCCTATAGAAAACTTATGGAGGAAGATGAAGGTCCGAGTTGCCAAGCAACAGCCTCATAGTCTTAATGATTTAGAGATGGTCTGCAAAGAGGAGTGGACCAAAATTCCTCCTGACGTGCGCAAACCTCATAATCAACTACAAAAAACGTCTGACTGCTGTCCTTGCCAACAAGGGTTTTGCCACCAAGTCTTGTTTGCTAAAGGGATCAAATACTTATTTCTCTCTGCAAAATGCAATTAAATGTATATATTTCAGACAAAGTAATTTTCCGGAATTTCTACCTATCACTGTTAAAATAAACCTACCCTTAAAATTATAGACTGTTCATATCAGTGTCAGTGGGCAAACTTACAAAATCAGCAAAGGATCAAATATTTATTTCCTCCACTGTATGTGTGTATAGATAGATAGATAGAGAGAGAGAGAGAGAGAGAGAGAGAGAGAGAGAGAGAGAGAGAGAGAGAGAGAGATTGTGTCGCTGATCATTACACTATCTGTACAGACTATGACACTAACAGCATGGACACCTTTGAGAAGACAACAGGTGAGAAATCTGGTCATTTGATCCGTACCTCGGGTTTCCTTAAGCCTAGCAAAGTGATTCATGGTAGTAGAGGGGTGCGTCCCTACTGACCCTTCTTCTTCTTGAAGATTACAATATAAAGTCATGTGCAAGTGGCGAGGGAGCATTCTGCCATATGATCCTGTACAGTTTGAGGTTTCTTAGTCTTGTTTATTTCCTTGAATGGTAGTAATGGGATCCAGTGCTCACTAGAACATCTACTCACCTTAAAGTCACTTATGGAGAAGCATGAGCTTCTTCTGTGGTTTTATTCATGACATCATCAGCAATTAATGTCAACGTCAACCCTTTAATCACATAACTGTATATATATATATATACAGAAAATTTTATATATATAAAAAAAATTTTGTTAAATATATCATATAGGGGACAAACACAGTGATATTAGAGAAGTGAAATTAAGTTTATATGATTTATATGACCTCCATACACAGGTGACTCCAATTATGAGAAAGGGTATTTAAGGGGGGCAATTGTAAGTTTTTCTCCTTTTTGCATCTTCTCTGAAGAGTCGCAGCATGGGAGTCTCAAAACAACTTTCAAATGACCTGAAAACAAAGATTGTTCACCGTCATGGTTTAGGGGAAGGATACAGAAAGCTATCTCAAAGATTTCAGCTTTCAGTCTCCACTGTGAGAAACATTGTGAGAAAATGGAAGACCACAGGCACAGTTCACGTCAAGGCTTGAAGTGGCAGACCAAGAAAAATCTCGAATAAACAGAAGCAAAGGATGTTGAGAACAGTTAGAGTCAACCCACAGACCAGCACCAAAGACCTACAACATGATCTTGCTGCTGATGGAGTCACTGTGCATCGTTCAACTATTCGGCGCACTTTACACAAGGAGATGCTGTATGGGAGAGTGATGCAGAGGAAGCCTTTTTGCCTTTTTTTTGCTAAAGCACATTTGGACAAGCCAGCCTTATTTTGGAATAAGGTGCTGTGGACTGATGAAACTAAAATAGAGTTATTTGGGCATAACAAGGGCTGTTATGCATGGGGGAAAAAGAACACAGCACTCCAAGAAAAACACCTGATACCTACAGTAAAATTTGGTGGTGGTTCCATCATGCTGTGGGGCTGTGTGGTCAGTACATGGACTGGGAATCTTGTTAAAGTTGAAGGACGCATGGATTCCAATCAATGTCAGCAGATTCTGGAGACCAATGTCCAGGAATCAGTGACAAAGCTGAAGCTGCGCCGGGGCTGGATCTTCCAACAAGACAACGACCCTAAACACTGCTCAAAATCTACTAATGCATTCATGCAGAGGAACAAGTACAACGTTCTGGAATGGCCATCTCAGTCCCCAGACCTGAATATTATTGAAAATCTGGGGTGTCACTTAAAGAGAGCTGTCCATGCTCGGAAACCATCAAACCTGAATGAACTAGAGATGTTTTGTAAATAAGAATGGTCTGAAATACCTTCAGCCACAATCCAGACTCTCATTAGAAGCTATAGGAAGCATGTAGAGGCTGTTATTTCTGCAAAAGGAGGATCTACTAAATATTGAGTTAAGTTTTTTCTTTTTTTTTTTTGGTGCCCAAATGTATGCACCTGCCTAATTTTGTTTAGACAATTATTGCACGCTTTCTGTAATTAATATAAACTTCATTTCACTTCTCTAATATCACTGTGTTTGTCCCCTATATGATATATTTAACAGAATTTTTTTATCCAAACAATCAGTGCTTTATAAAGGTAAATCAGGTAAATTAACTAGGCTGCCCAAACTTTCGCACCCCACTGTATATATATATATATATATATATATATATATATATATATATATATATATATATATATATATATATATATATATATATATATATATACACACATTGCTGCTGTCTAAACACAAAACTTCAAAGCATCAATCTATACAATATATAGCGTTCAATGCAGGTTTAAAAGATGGCCAGAAAAGACAGAACTACACACAGTCTGTGAATGCAGCACATCTGTGTACATTATGATTAAGATCACATTTATTTCCTCAGTGCAGATATACCAGAATATAAATATAATAGACAATTATTTTCTAAAACATACATGACGTCAATACAAAAAACTCAAGGTACAGTAGAGCCGTACCTCAGCTACAATCCTACCACACTTGTTTTAGATACTTATCTCGCTTGGGGAGGAGAAATAAAAAAACACAATGAGAAACTTAACAGTCCAATCGCTTCAGTCTAAACGACATAACAATGAGGCTTGCAGTGGTCTCATACCATGTGCTAAGAAAAAAAAAAAAAAACAGATACATTATAATCTGCTGGAACATTTCGAGGTGAAAAAGCAAAACCACATCCCTCTAGGTAATTAAATAACAAAAAAATGAGCGCCATTTAGAAAAAGGCCAGATCATGAGCAATCTATTAAACAGCCTGGCTCAACTATTTAAAAGTTTAAGAAAATATACATGAGTAAATTTAATAAAGACTACAAGTTAGATCAAAGAGAGGGCATAGAGGGGAGCATGCGCAAGTGTGTGTGTCTGTGCGTTCTTCCTGAAGGAGAAACACACACTGTTCCAGCACAAACCTCCATTTTCTGGACTCCAGGTCCCACGTCCTAATACGGCACAGCACAGGGCAGGTCAGCATGGGAGAGGGACTCCCTGGAGAACGCTAGCCCTTAACTTTGATTGCGAGAACAGAGTTGTTTTCCCACAGGAAACCAAAAAAAAAAAAAAAGGTTTGGCATCAAAGAGAGAGCTTAAAAAAATAACACACAACCACTCTGGCATCAAAATGGCCCCAAAATGACATCAACACAGGGACCTTTCCTCTGATTTCTCCAGTGCCAAAAGTCCCAAGGTCTGCTTAGGGCTCACACTAATGCTACGCCATAAAATACACAGGTGTCAAAAAGCTCTATCCCTACGTTCAGTAAAGTAACCTCCTTTTGGGGTCACTGAGGCCTGAGAACAACTGCTGCCTTGAAGGACCTTGTGAAGAACCTTTTTGAATGTGCAAGATCATCCGTGAAAATTAAGGGTTCATTAGGATTTCCTTGAACTACACATCCAGGCCAGGAACAGCTTAGGAACCTTCATTTTGAAGAGTATACAATTCTCCACAAACCACCTTCACTTTTATAAAGAAAACACACTGGGTCACAAACTTCTTAATGCACATTCAGCCTCAACAGTTTCAAAATGTACAAAGAAGCACATAGGAATATGCTTGCTTCCACTAAACTATCAGAGGGCACAAAAAATATATATAGAAGTAATTTCCGATAGCGAATGGTTTAAGGTTCCACATCAGAATTGCAAGTGTAACTTCTAAATCACAAGAGTTGTGATTTTAATTAAATACTACATTTTTTTCAATTTTACCATAGCAAGTTTTAAGCAGCTAAATTTAACCTAACAAGACCTAAAAACATTTCATGGATGCATGTTTGGAATAAGCCAAAACCATGACCCCTATTGCACAACAGGCCAATTAGTAATTTTGATTTGAGCTGATCTGTGCTAAATGCTACTGCCACACCTGTAACACAACATCATAGCATGATTATGCATGACTCATTGTGCTGCATAGCCAGATGCCTCTTATTTATTGTTTAAATAGGCAGCTGATTTTTTTTCTTTTCAGAATTTGGTGTTGCTGTTTTGGTCACTAAACAGCAAATAATGTAACTATTCATAACACTGGCTGATAAAAAGTGCTAGAAATGTGCTAGTGTGTTCTATTAGCCGACACAGTTTCATCTTTATCTTTAAAAGAGCTAATAAAACAGCCAATTTGGCCGTAAACAAATCAGAAACTGCCATAAAAAAGTGCATCTCTACTTGATAATAACAATCTATGTGAACTATGTGAACAGAACACTATGTTCTATGCAAAACAGGTGGACACGCTGGTCAAAAAAAGCAGGCCTAGACATTACAAAAAGCAAAGTAATCTCATTTAAAGCATAATATTGGTCGCAATTACATATCATCCCCAAACCATTCAGCAATAAAAGATACACAGTGGTTTACAAACAGGCAGAACGGTGCTAGAGGCCACTGCCCGAGACTGGCCAGTTGAACAGTTTTGTTTTGAGTTCAACTCAGCTGGAACAGAAAAACGGGCAACTAAAAACTAAAAAACACATAAAACACATTAAAACATGACCATTCATGCTTCACTGAGTCTGTTCACAACTCAAGCATTCAAAAAGCCTCCGGCTCGGGGTACGAAAAATCAAACAAGGAGAATGCCAAACAAGTTCCTAGCGCCTTTGTTCCACACACACACACACACACACACACACACACACAGTCATGTGCATTTGATAAAAGCAGTGGAAGGGACAGAAGATGGTTTTGGAGTTTTAGCCTCATGTGTGCTTGGCTCACTTCAGCCTGACTCGAAACACTGCAGCCACGCTCCAAAAACAGCACATGGCCACCGGCCACCAGATTGAAATCTAGGTTTCAACAAACAGCTGGAACAGTTGGAACAAATAAAAGCCCTTTTTCTATTGTGTGCGATATACGTTCTCCCACCCTCTCACACTCTGGTAAAGTCCAGGAAAAAACTGGACGTATTGCACAGCGCCCTGCCCCAAGATGGCAGTTAAGAAACAGTCTCCTCCACATTAATAAACGTTTAAACAAACACGCTCGTGCTTCTTGGCTAACATAACAGTACAACTTTGCTTATTTTCCTTCACTCATCATGGTGCTTCAACTATAAAAGTAATTCTATAGGCTAGTCAGGCATGCACTGAAGAACTGACATAAAAAATAAATCGACTTTCGCTACTCAAAACCGCATCTTCTTCGAAAAAAATTAGAGCGTCTTTGTCACAGTTCCATATGAAATGGACACTCTTAAATCAAGACACGCGTGTTTCAGAATATGATATTATAAATATACTGCTCCAGAGGACACAGCCTGCGTTATGGGAGGCGAAAATTATTGGCCAAAAACACTATTGCATACAGAAGAAAGGCATTTAAAAAGGTTCTTCGGTAACCACATAATTCAGTACAAGGCAAGTCATTCTCAAACATCGCATTGGTGTTTTACAACCACTTACTTTGTCATCTATTACTTTAAAAATAATAATTATAATATAAAAGTCCATTAAATATTTTCACTTTGGTCAACTAGGAGACAAAGCTATCTACGTAATCCCATTCAACAGTACCAATGAAGTTCAGTTCAATGTGACAACAGACTTATAAGCTGTGACCGAACACTCACAGCAGGATATACTGGAGATAGGAGAGAAGGAGGTGAATTCCAGTGTCCTCCATATTCTTGGCACCTTCACATATAAATTATGAACTATGTACAGTGTATGTGTTAGATAGAAAGATCCAGTCCAGGTTAACAACACTGAAGAAATACACTGAAGGGTTTCTGCTGTGTTACACATATCTGGACAGAAGAGTCTCACTAAAATCCTGTAAATTTTCCTTTTTTTTTTGCATGAATCTAAAGTGTTCATTTTTGCTTGTGTTAAAATGTTGTGTACCCATCCTCTTTAAATAGGTGCATATGCCTGAATCAAACCCCTCATCACGGTGGCCTTACGATTACACAATGTCTGGAGAGACTGGTCTTGCTAAAGTCCTGTAGATTTTTATTTGGCTTATTTTTTTGCTTATGTGTATGTGTACATAGTTATAGTCATCATTACAGTCTTCATCTTCTCTTAGCCACATCAGATAACTCCGAGGACTACACAGACTATGCAATTCGACTGCCAGAACATGTGCATGTGGGTGCAGGTCATTGTATTAAATTAGTGATACAGTAATCTTAAATACAATCTTCAACTTGTTCAGTTCCTTTAGACAGATGCTACGACATACAATACTGTTGCTGGAATACCGGATCCCGCTTTCCTGTAGTCACTTATCGCATCTACCATGGCAGGCTTTTTAAGTAAACCAAGTACACCAAGACAACTGTCCTACACAGACGCTGCAAGGTATGAAGTAAGTCACACAATCAAATAAGCCATAGACTTTAGTAAGACAGAATTTGCAAGTCAAGCTGAGGTTGTAAAAATGTTTTTCCTCTTCGGTTGGTCATCTTTCAGAAGGCACCTCTTCCTGACTAAATAGCAGTTGTCCCTGTTTGCCAGGGGTAGAGGACAAAGGGGAGTGCAAAAAAAAACAAAAAAAAACCCACACACATTAAAAGTACTTCTGGCGCGGGGGTGGAGGGAACGACGCGGTCCTGTATGTGTCCCAAGAAAGTGCATCTCCGGTACAATCTGGAGACAGACGGAACACCCCGTATGTCTGGTGATCTACTCATATGTTTGTCCTCTGACCACAGGCGAAGTTATGCAATCCCCAAACGTGTGATGCTAAAGAAGCGGATAATAGGAACAGGAAGAGTAAATGTGACATTTTGGAACAGCTCGATTCACCACAGCGATTCATAATGTTAAACGGGCATGAAAAACGTTTGTCTTGCAGGTAAAAATGACAACAAGGCTCTGAGGCGCACAGAAACAAGAGCATCAGAGAGATAACAAGCACTTCATCCAACCCAGTCTTATGCTTTCATCAAATCATCCACAGATTATCCAGAAGTGGAATGCTGGAGGGTACGGCTAACTCGGGGCGCCTGCCTGGGGACAGACAGGAAGTCACAGGCATCAGAACTGATTAAGCTGGTAAAACAGTCCGAATACTTAGAGTGGAGACCATTCTACTTTTCCTAGAATGCATGAGTTAGTTTCCCCAACAGAACAGTTGTCACCAGGTTCCCTGCCATAAAATGACATGCTCCAAAAGCACACAGAGGGGAAAAAAAAACACAACACAGACCACAGACCAGCTGGCAAGTGATAAATGTCAATATGCAGGTCATCTTTTCAACGGAGGACAGCCTCACAATTGTTTAAGCATTTAGGTCACAAAATTATATATATATATTTTTTGCATTTACAGAGTTATTATTTTAACAAGGTCATCATTATTACATTTTTAGTATCTTTTTCATCCATTTTTTGTGCCATTTATGCAAAAGATTTTATCCAAGTTGCTCAAAGCAACAGCTGTAACTACCCCTTCAACCTTGATAGCTGGGGTTACGGGTCACTCCTTTGCCTGAAGGGCTGGTTGCTACACTTCACGTAGACAAACAGACATCCGTGGGCTAGCTCTGCTCAAAACCCTCTGACAAGGACAAGAACTGGAAAGCGCCCAGACGTCAACACAAGACCCTTTCCACGGTGACACACGATACCTTCTCCAGCCCATAGAGGGTGCTACACGTGACAGGATGGCCGAGAAGGGGCCGGCAGAGTTCCCAGGGTCTTCTTGGTTGTGTCTGAGCGCTGTAGACAGAGCAGACAAAGGCGTTTGAGGCCTTTTCTGAAGGCGCTGTTGGACAGGCTGTAGATGAGGCAGTTACAGAAGCTGTTGCTGATGGCCAACCATGTGGTTAAAAAGGAGGCGGCAGGATGACGGTATATTCCGGCGCTCTCCAACAGGAAGTAGATGATGTATGGTAGCCACAACAGGTAGAAGACACTGGTGATGCGAAAAAGCACAGTGGCGTAGCGTTTGTCAGGACAAGCTTGTTCACCTGGTTCAGACTCCTGTGGCCCGAACCGTGCATGGCGCTCGCTGATCTGCCGGGTGTGCTGGCGGCAGATGCGGAAGATATGAGCATAAGTGAAGCAGACGGTGAGGGCTGCCGGTGCATACAGCGCTGCCACGATAAAAGCAGTGAAGAGTGGCTGGGTGGACCAGGAAGACGAGCACCACTCGACTACATCCCCATGGTATCCTGGCTTCCCCCAGCCAAGGAAGGAGGGCAGGAAGATGAGAGCAGAGTAGACCCAGATGAGAGCAATGCAGGCTCGTAGACGGCAAGGTGTCACTAGTGCCGCATAAGAGAGTGGCCGTGTGATTGCCACATAGCGGTCTACACTAACACATGCTAGTGAGGTCATGGAGACGCTCTTCAGGACGCACACCATGTAACCAAAGACCTTGCAGGTGAGTTCCTCATCCAGCCCATCCAAATGGTGCAGCAAGGACAAGGACGGGATGAGGCAGCTAACCCCCACCAGCAAATCAGCATACGCCATGGTCTGGATAAAGGAGCTGGTGGTGTGATGGCTAAGCAGCGGGGCACAGTGGAAAACGAAAATCACGACCAGGTTGCCAGAGATGATGAGCACTGTGAGAAAGAGGATGACAGCAACTTCCAGCAGGCAGGTGTTAAAGATCTGAGAGTAGCCAACGTCCAGCAGGCAGAAGGTCACGGTGCTGTGGTTTAGCTCAGTTGAGTTCATCTTGTTTGAAGGTGCGCAAGGAGGGCTTCCTCAGGGGACCTAGCTCAGCAAAGGCCAGCCAGTGTGTGGCTTTCTCCAGCAGACAGGAGAGATGTTCCCATGCCATCTTATCTCATACATGTCTGCCATCTCAGCAGCAATATGAGATGCAAGTTCATGCGGTCTATAGGAATCCTTTCACACTGGCCTACTGAATGTCCGTCAAAGCCACAAAGAAAAAAAAAAACACAATGGAACACAGAGCGGTGGCAGGACAGGCTTCAAACCCCCAGCAACACAGGACATACCAGTGCCCTCCACATTTACCCTCGTCTTTCTCTTCACGTCTTTACTAAAACAGGCACAGCTGTGCTGGAGTAGGGCAGCCCATTGCTAAGCGCAGGATGTTCAAGGAGGGAGTCAGAGTACAGAAAAAGGCAAAGGAAGTGAAGTTCTCACCACCCTGAATAGATGGTCCCGATTTGCACTCCTAATGGAGCTTAGTCCAGAGGTTAGAGCACATAAGGAGGTTGTATACAGCCAAAAACCTTGTTATCCTCAGACAGGACAAAAATCCAGAGTCATCGAGAATGCCATTTTTTCCCTATCCCACAGTAACTTCAGTCGGCCGGAGAAGAGCAGGAAACCTCCTCAGTGCCAGGCTCCCGTACGCTGCCGTTAGCACAGCGAAAGCATGTGTGATCGAGGATGAAGGCACGGCCAGCGGTGATTGGCATTTCAAACAGAGAGAGGGGCTCTCCTGAGAGAAGCCAGCGTCTGGAATGGAAATGAGGGGGAGAGTGGCGCGATGCAGAGAGCACAGCCTCTCTCCCTCCCTCTCAGTGGCAATGATGCATTCGTGCTCTCTCTCCCTCCCTTCCAGTCCATGCTGCTGCAGCAGCAAGGAAGCTCCACCCACTTTTCACTCCAGCCAGTAAGCAGATGCAGAAACACGAGTGGAGGCATCCCCTTCACTTTGCCAGACACACACACACACACACACACACACGCATACAGCACACACACTTTCATTTTTCACATTTTAGATACAAAGACAAACACATTTCCTTCCCTTTCTGTGTCTCAAATCCCCCTTTCAAATATGTATCTTATATACATATAAGATTTTTACCATCCTTTACACCTCTTGAAGTCCCTGACATCACCACCCGTGCTTCAGCACCCCCATCCTTCCTCTCCATCTCACATGCCTGCACATGAACACAGCAGCAGGAGGTCAGCTCCTATCTCCAGAATTCTACCCAGATCCAATCGACTTCTTCCCACTCCAATCTGTTCAATAACTGCTTTATATGAAAGTACTGCTTTTCAGAGAACACTCCCAAAGAACGGATGACTACAGAAAATGGATTAACGCAGTCACAATAATACATAAACATGATGTACCTAACACTAAAGTAGGCCTGGCCAGTAAGGTGTACGGGCTATGTATTTTCAAATCAAGGTAAAAGCAACATAATGTGTCCCTAAAAGGGATTCCACAGATTTGTCAAAATTACAGCATAATTAAATAGTGCAGACACAAACAAAGTCATTCACGTAATCTGAAATAATGCAGAGGTGTAACACTAAGTCAGACTTACAGCCATAGTTAAAGGCAGATTAGCCATCTTATAGTAATAACGGTAAAGTAGTACTAAATCCTAAAGAAATTTTCCTTAAAAACTTGACATGAACTATGAAAGCATTTTAAAACTGTGTTTTAGATAAACATCTTATATTACAACTTTCAAGCAGTCTTAGACACCAGGGATTATTTTTATGTGAATTTATGACCTTTCTGCATTAGCCTTTAGAGGCATAACAAGCTACAGCTGTCATGTCAGGCATAGTGGTAGGTCCTCTGGAATGGCACATCTCCCATCAAACCAGTCTCAAAGAAATTGCAATTAAACATTGTGAAAGACGGGTAATCTTTTTCACACTTCCCGGAACACACCTGCAGGTAGCAATTCATAACCATTTATAATATATAGAAACTTGGACTGCATTTACAGAGAAATAGAACAGGTATTTCCACATGAGTTGCAAATGTGGTATAATAAATATTAATAAAGTTATTTTAGCCAAGTAGCCCAGCATCGCCTAAACATTGTCTCTTTTAAAGCACAATACATATGTAATAAAAACTGCAAATCAGTAAAGTATAAAGAGGTAACACAAAGGTGTGTCATTAATTTATACAGAAATTTTAAAAGAGTAATAGCCTGAAAATGCCAGATGCCTACTAATGCTGCAGTTATTAACAGTGGAGCAAACAACAGAGCTTTTTGTATTCTGTTTGGGTCCATTTTAAAATAAACAAACACGGGGAAGTGGCTTTATTAGGCTTCCATGTTATGGTCGGTTCAGCTTTTGTTTTTCTTTCATCTAAATTTCAGAGCTATATGTTTACGCATTATGGCAGTAACACTGATGCTGTCAGACCCAAATTTATACTTACACAGCATGGCACATATTTTATTCATGTATTTATTTGTTTTGCGATAGTTCATTGTGGATGTCACAGCAAAACCCTGCATCTCTGAAATGCTGACCTTAAAAGGAGAAAGAAAAACAAAGTCCAAAATAAACACCTCCAAAATAATTGTAAACTTTAAAACAGAAGAGAAAAACATTTGTAACCTTTACTGTAAGTTAATGAAAATACTGTTTTACTCCGAGGTTGGAAAAAATAGAAGTAAAAAAAAATAAAAAAACAATAAAAATGAGGATACATGTTTTTCCTTTGACAGTAACAATGAGCATTAACATAAAGGGATTTGATTAATTTTTGTTTCAATTGTTTTTTTTTATTTAACACCTGTATACAGTGTCAACTTCTGTATAAGATGGACCAATTAATGCTGGGAGAAAGTAAAGGAGGGTACGCTGTGGATTCTGTGCCTCTGCAGCACTTTTACTGCCAGTGGGGTACATTTCAACTAGAGGAGCATTAATAATTCAACCAACAAAATCTAATAATACTTTGCTAAATCCAGCACACACTATAGAACAACCCAAATTCCTCTCTTCAGATCAAAAGCTCTTTGTTTCAGATTTGTTTTCCTGTCTACTTGAAATCCGTGCAGCGGTTTAACAACTTATGATCACCATGACGCCTCTCCAGCCTGCAGTACTCCAGCCTATGGGTGCAAGCACAAACACACACACGTGCACCCCTTCTCTGCTGGGTGTGCGTTGCTCCAGACACACTCCCCTGCTTTCACGCATCCCCTCAGCCTGGCACACGAGGGGCTAAAAATAGGGCTGACTGAAAGGTAGGGAGCAGACCGAGAGAAAGAGAGAGAGAGAGAGAGAGAGAGAGAGAGAGAGAGAGAGAGAGAGAGAGAGAGAGAGAGAGAGAGAGAGAGTGAGAGAGTGAGAGAGTGAGAGAAAGAGAGTGAGAGAGTGAGAGAGTGAGAGAGTGAGAGAATGAGAGAGTGAGAGAAAGAGAGAGAGAAATAAGGTAAGGTGAGACAGCAGATTTCAACCCTGGTGGTATGCAGGTTTACACTCAGCCTAATTAGCACCCTCAAGCATGTACATCTGACCCTCACAAGAGCCCACCTCACATTAAAGCTATAACAATTTGCATACAAAGTCATTGTCATTAGTTTATTTTCAAAAGACGCATCACTCAAGTGTTAAAGCCCTCTTTAACATGTTCTGCAGTGAAGATGCACTTGGTTATTCCCGCAAACTGTAATTATAGAAAGGGATACTGCCATGGATTTTGGGCCCCATAAATGGACATCACATTGGGGCTGGTTCATTGAAAGGTGTAAGGGGATTGGGAAACAGGGCTGGTTCATTAAATGGTGTAAGGGGATGAGGAGACAGCCCTGGTTTATTGATAGGTGTATGGGGATGGGGAGACAGCCCTGGTTCATTGATAGGTATATGGGGATGGGGAGACAGCCCTGGCTCATTGGTAGGTGTATGGGGATGGGGAGACAGGGCTGGTGAACCTGAAGCTGCATTTGTTGTGCCTGGCACCAGACAGGGACAGGAACAACTGATTTAGTACAAAACTGCCTGCATTGATTAAATGTTGGCTTAAAGAGGAATGAATTGTAAACACCAAGAATTAGCTCTGAAAATACTAGTTAATTAATGTTGGGGAGCCAGACAGCCAATTTCACTATGGACTACGCTAATAGGTTCATTCCCATTACTCAAGGGGCTTACAGGACATTTACTTAGTGTTTACTTAACTTTTCCCCAACCACAGATATCTCAACCAGAGATATCACCTTTTCTTTTGTCTACCGATACTGTTTCTGAATACTAAAGTATCAGGCAACAGTGATTAAACACCCTTTAAGATAAGCATTAACACTGATTCATTTGAGATGAGCCTCAGGGAACATGCAGAAACTACTCAAATATTTTACAACCGCACAGCAAGTAATATACAGCTAATAACATCACATCTCACAGTATGAGTGTGTGCTGTTTCACAGGGCTACAGCACATTCCTTCCTATTTTACAGACAAGAAAGCAGTTGTCAGATTGGTGCCATCTCCAATCACAATACTGTACAGAAAGCTTCGGTTCTACTGTTTTGTTACACTCCAGGCACAAGGCTGATGACCCCTGGATTGATAAGGTAAATTATACCTCACCTCAATAACTGTTTTTGACCCTTACCGACAGTTAAAGAAGAAACCATTGTTTCCTAGTGAAGGCTATGCCTGATCACCTGTAGCCTCACTGTTGAAAGCAGTGCATGAGGTACTCCTTGTGTGCCATGTAAGAAGGAACTCTAAATAAGTAAAAGCCTGAGCTGGTCAGCGAGTGTTGCGGTTGGCATGGCCATCCTGCTGGATTTTCCCTGAGACCTGCTGGAGGCTGGAGTGCGCTCAGAACAGAGACGGATAGCAAGAGGCTAACAGGACTGGCTTTGTGTTAGACGTTTGTTATTCTTCACCGTATGGGGCAGTGTCTGGTGCTGCGTGTATGTGTGTCTGTTCATTGAGTCAGTCTGTGTTTATGGACAGGGCTACATCTGGAGATGGTATGGCCTTGGATAGACAGACAGACGGCCTCCTGTGTGCCCGTCATTTCTACCCGTTGTCATACCAATCCTGTAAGCTGAATTCTTAAAAATCAAAGCAAAGATCATAAAAGTAGGTCACATGCCTGTAGGCACATACTAAACTCTTTTTAAGGATTTGCAACATTGTATCATACAGTTTTGGTCTTTTGCAGCATGTTTACATTTAAAGAATGGCCGGGAGAAGACTTTTTTCACAAACACGGCTGGTTTTGTTTCTTGCACAGTTTATACCCTCTAAGGATCTTCTGAAATTAGAACATGAAATGGCTTATGAACTGACTGACTGCAATCTAATTACTTCCAAGGCCTAATCTGATTACCTAATGAAGTATGTGATACAGGAATTATGTCAGGAAGCGTATACGGGGCATACACAAATATTTAAGAACTGAGAAACGAAAAGTCAAACTCTTGAGCCTAATCATATATTAGCACATTAGCAGTATATAAATTACAGCTATAGTTTTCCATACTTAACCCATGACAGTATGGCCTGCTCCTATGGCAACAGGTGCAAACACATGAAGAAGAATAATACACGGAAAAGTTAAAACTTCTCCGAAGAGCTAAATCAAACATATCACCCTAAGCATACACTCCTAGGCACATCCTGTATTTGACTGGACTCCTGATAAAAATCAACACCAGGTCTTAACTCTGCCATTAGGACCACATAACAAGGGGGAACCTTCATCAGAAACTAAGTAAATTCTAGATTTCTGGGCAGAATGTTTAGAGTTAACATGGGCAGGCTGTTTAATGTCATCAGTGTCACTCTAAGAATCAAAACCGAAGAATCATATCGCAGAACAACCATAAAAGAGCATTCTTAAAATAGAAATATAGGTCATACAATGGCTCTATTGAATTAAACACAATGGCAACTGAGAAAGCATGGCCATTCTTTGTGTCATGCTCTTAAGAAATGAATCACTATGCTTGTGAGGCACTGACAGTAAACACTTACATATTCACAGACAATAGAAGGTTCGCTGAGCCTATTTATAATAGCAAATTAAACCGCATTCTAGTACAGCCACAAGTGTTTGCTATGTAAGATATGAAGAATCATTCCTCATTAAATACACAAGTTTAAAGAAGGGTAAAGCACCCTAGGGGTGTGTCACTAATTATCGGTTGATAGTGAATTCTAAATGTCACGTTTATAAAATGCAGAAATTTGCCTGATCTAGCTTCACACAGGAATGTGAAGTTTATCTAAACCCCATCAAAATCATTTTTAACTAACGTCATTTTAGTCTTGTTCAAAGACTTATCCTAAAATGTAGGGTTCTACCTGCACTAAATATCAGAGATATACTGTCCAGTATTAATATTGGGTCAGAAAAGGCTGGATCAGACAACAAACGGAAAAATAAAAACATGATCAAACATCAGTGCTGCGAGTAGCAAAACATGACAAAACAAAATAAAGTAAATAACGCACATGCGGATGTCAAGATAACCATACTTTTTCCTCATTTTGGGCCATTTCTTTTGATCTATTCAGTAAATTAAGTCAAAAACAGATTAATTACGTTTTGTTCTGACAGCAAAGATTCTTTCCTAAAGCATTCTTTATTGCTTATCATTTTTTCTTTCATTCAGAACATTTACAAAATCTAACCTTTATATTAAAAACACTGATTAAAAGAAAAACCTAAATATTGTCAAATGTTAAAAATTGTTGGCACCTGTTCAATTAATAGTTAAATAATGTGTGTGTGTGTGTCACTTCTCAATTACTGCCCTGAAAGTGGAAATGGCCATTTAAACTGTTTAATGGCCATTTTAAACTGTGCAGCTCAGCCTTTAGTTGTACATCACTGCTGTATTCTCTGGTCTATCTCATAATGATGGATGACTAAGGAAGTTTGGCCTGTGTGTCACCTCATATTTATACGCCAGTCAAACAGGAAGTTATACAGTATGAATGGGAATATATTTCAGTAAGATTTCATTCCTAATAATTTTTTAAGGATGACAATAAGTGTGGCACTTGTTATTTGTCTAGTCTTCCTACTTGAAAAAAAAATTCAAAGACAGCAATAAAGAATGTTCTACTAGCATTCCACACACAACTCAACACCTCAGCTAAACTGCAAATCCTAAATTTAATAACCTGTATACAGGAAGTAAACAGTACATTCTGCAGTGTAGCAGCCCTCCAGGACCGGCCTTTACCAAATGGATCTCTGAGCCTGCAATACTAACACTGACCTCTGTCTTAAAGGGTAACCAGTCTCTTCAGCTTTTTGTAAGACTCTGCATCTGCGCCTGCTGTTGTGTGGTACACTGGGAGGTCGGCCAGTTAAGAGGACAGGTCAGTGACAGTCTGCTGAGTGAAAAAGAGAGCGATCATCCAGAGAACTGTTCAGGCTGTCAGTCTGCCTGCTTACTGCATGACCCTTCAACTTCTCTGTTACAATGTTAGCCTGGGTCAGCATGCTTTTAGTCTCATTTCCAAAGTCCACTAAATGCAACCAGGTTCGACCACACCAGGATGCAAAACCACCAGTGATGTGACAGACTCATTCCCTGCTCTTTATTTGAAGTTGAATAAAAATACATGAACCTAAAGCATATGATTTGCAGAACACTATAAGCTGATATAAATATATATATATATCTTATATGTTATATATGTTACTTTTAAAACGTAAATGTTACTTTTAAAACGTAAATGTTACTTTTAAATAGTGTTTCACTTTTAATAATCTTAACAAATTGATTATGCTGATAAAAACTGTTCCATTCCATGTGAAAGTTAATCCTGACTTTTTTTGGGTATGTACATCCACATAAATAGACCTCAGGGAAAAAAAGACCTCAGCTGAAAATGTAAATGTAAGAACAATGTACACTATGCTCCTACAAATCTCACAACACTAAAAACGTCTCCATGAACAGCAAGTCAGTTGTGACTACTCAAAATCATATTGAGATGGTGGATGGGTTGCCAAAGCAACACTGCATTGATTTTCTTTATGCTCAGATGCTAAATAGATAAAAGGTCACATGACTGACAGAAACACATTAACAAAGACTTTATACAACAGCAGGCAGAGGACCAGCACAGTGGATGAAAATCTGAACATTTGGAAGCTATTTAGTCTCAAGAATTCAAGACTGTGTGTAGCGAGTCTATTTGCTTGCATGCAACATTGCTCAAAAGATAAAGGAAAAGTCCACCTTCATACATCATCTGACCCAAAACCACCCGGCCTTAACCCAAGGCTGAAAAAACCTACACTTCTAATAGCTCCTATGTTCACCTAAAGGGTATTGATGACCACCATCAGATCATTAATAAACAAAAAGTGACATGCAAAGTGTTTCTTTTTCTTTTTCTTTTTGGCAACTCCAATCAACATGCTTTGTTAATTTTCTAAGACTAAATAAGTTACACATCCTCTACAGAGAACACATTTCACTTTTCTCTTTCACTTACTATTAATCAGCTTACTGAATCGGTTTTTATGTACTCAGTCATTTGGGTAAGGGAATGTGGTTGAGATAACTTTCTGATCGGTCAAATCAAACTGAAGTACAGCAATAAAACTTGAATATAGTATTTTATGCAGCTTTTAAAAAAAGGACCTCTCCAAACAGAGTCAATCCCATTGTAGTGCCTCAACCGTCTGGGTCACAGTGGATCCTAGAAATTGATACACCGTCGTCTGGAAACACAGATACCATCATCAGGAAACCAAGGCACAGAGTTACTGTACACAGATCGGAGAACAGGACAGGTTCGGGTTACTGAAGAGCCACATAAGGACTGTCTGGAACTGGTAGACGTTACAGTGGGCACAAATCTCTGACTCAAATCTTCCCAAATTTCACAATGATATAGTACTTGGAATTCTTAGTCATACTCATGAAATTGCCTCACTAACCATAACTACGACAGAAAAATAACACATTATATGACTTCTATAAGACAATATCTGACTTGTAGCCTGTGAGGTCAGATTCTGAAGCAACTGTAAACATTGTTACTTAATACTTTTATTTAAAGATAAAAAGGAGAGAATGTTAAGTGAAAAACAGAGAGTTCTCCAAGGGCTTCCCTTTCATCTCCTCAGTCTGTTCCACTTCAGCACAGGGCTAAACGAAGCTGAGATGCACTGTGCTCTTGACATGTTTTACAAAGCTCCTCAGTCAGCTTCCCCAGCAGGGCAGTCTCCCTTCTCTCATCAGGATCGATACCCACTCACTCTAATGCTAATGCCCAAACCAACCTTCTACAGCTCTTCTTCATTTCGTTTCTACAACAGGACTTCAGTTAAAGCCCAAGCACTACAGCCAAATACGCCCTCTCAGTTAGACTGAGTGGCAATGCATTCTACAGCAAGACTGCATTTATTAGATTGATGGAGAATGCATTGTACATGGTTCTATAAAGCACCAAAGGGGATTCTTCTATTGTTAAGTTGTCAATGTGGTACTACACACAGCCATTTCTACACATCTAACACACATTCTGCAGTGCTGAAGAACCATACAAACAACCAATTTTGGATTATATTTATGTAAAGTAGATTCCTGCCTCTTTAAGTCACTAACTGGCGATGTTGAAGAAAATACAACTGCTTAAGGTTAGAGAAGGAGTCGTATACGGAGAAGAACACAAACAGCATGGTAGGTTTAGAATGGTCTTTCTGGGTGAAAAGAAACAACGCTTCATCAGCTGTGGACGTATGGACACTTTTAGTGCCATCTCTTTACACAAGCACGCACGCAGGCACGTACACACACACACACACACACACACACACAAACTGCAGTTCTGTTTATTTGGACTGTGGGGTGGGTGTGTAGGGAAGCAGAGGGGAACATCTTGTGGCCACCTGGGACTGCAGCACTGCGGGATGTTGATTTTACATAATTCCAATTGACATGGCAATGCCTAGAGAAAAAACTGCATGCCCGTGGCCAACTTGCTTTACTCTGCCTACAGGAGCCCTACTTTAAAATGCAGAATTCATCTGTTCAAAATATAAACTACAATACATGGATAATATAGCCGCTCTGAACCATTACATTCTGCAGGGTTGCACTAACATTTGAGTTTGGTGGAGCAGCCTTATGTTGAAATTGTGCAATTCAATTCTACATTACATCAAACACTGTAAAGATGTACCCATCTGAAGCTGGATTAACTTTGGATTGACACGCTGTTATAGTTAGTAAACTATTAGACTAAATAGTTTCTCTATTGACATTTGTGTATTCAGATAAATATATCTAAATATATTTAGATCACATATATTTAGATCACACATTTTTTGCATGGGCTAGAGTAAAGAGCCATTAGGGCTGCAACAAATGTTCAATAATATTTGCTACATTTCACAATTAAAGTCAAAGAAATTAGGCCTTTCAAATAACCATTACCCCAGTCGTCCATAGGGAAACAAAACATTGGTTTATCAAGTTAAATACTACTGTTTTCATTTTAAAGATGATGGTTTAACAAATGTTGTTTCATTTAATCTCCAGCATTACTGCTTTTTAATCTGTTCTGAGCTGCTTGATTGGGCAGGGTTGATGGTTTAGCATTTTAATACAGCTTGCGAGAAAAACATCTATTTACAGTAATATTTTTTTATTGACATAAAATTTGATTACATACTAATAATATTATTTAAACCATACCATCGCTATTGAAACAAAACCTTGGACAACTTCACAATGGAGCATTAGACAATATTTGTAAGCTTAATTCATTGGGATTTCACAAAAACACGAAGGCCATCAATGTCGACAGCGGCAAATTGTGTCCCGGAGGGCAGACAGCATCCTAGAGCCACCATTAATGTCGAAAGCGCCATCTGGTGTTCTGGAGAATATCCTAGAGAAGCCGTCAATGTCGAAAGCGCCATCTGGTGTTCTGGAGAATATACTAGAGAAACCGTCAATGTCAAAAGAGCCAGAGAGTATCTTAGAACCACCGTCGATGTTGACAATGCCATCTGCTGTTCCAGGGAGCATCCTTGAGCCACCGACAATGTCTACAGCGCCATCTGGTGTTCCAGAGAGCACCTTAGAGGCTCGCCAACATCAACAACGAGGAGAGCACCCTAAAGCCATAGGACCACCTGGTGTTCCGGAAGACACCTTAGAGCCACAGCAATGTCGACAGCACCTTATGGGTGTTGTGGAGAACAGTCCAAAGACACTGCCAATGTTGAGGGTTCCATGTTTGGTTTCAGAGGACAGTTTAGAGACACTGACACAGTCAACAGCGCTCTCCGGTGTGCCAGAAAACACCCTAAAGACGCCGCCACAGCCAGGAAAATGGACAAAGGCAGAGTCTTTGACCTCGCCTCTTTGGTGCCGGTCCAGTCACCGAATCACACCTCACCTTTGACCCCCGAGGTCTGTGGAAGTGGAGAGGTGGAATTATGGTGGGTGCTCCACCCCTAAATCGACAGCTGGGCTTCATTCAGGTAGGAGCACAAGAAGCATAAAAACTGGCTATGTCTAATATGAGAACGGACTCAATAGCCTCTCAGCCAAACGCAGTGAGAGAGCCAATGGGACACTCAAGAGAGCTTTAAACGAGTAAGCTGTTGAAGAGATGTTTGAGTTATAAATCACAAATGTGTAAATAAAGCACTTTGATTCACACGCAGTGAAGTCTGGGTGTGCGTCTCTGAGCGCTCATTGGGTTTCCCAGACTGTATCCTTCAGACCTTCCACATACTAAGACCTCAGTAATGTTGCACAACTTACACATGCCCCAGCAGCTGGGAGGCAGGAGGAGTGGTGGGGCGAGCAGTTGGTTGGTGCTGATCTTCTGCGAAAGTTGGTTATTAAACAATGGTGTATTAGATGGCATAATTAAAGTCCATTCATATGTGATGAATACTGTCCGGTTAGAAAGGTAAACTAAACCCTAATTTTATGCCAAAGACTTGGTACTGGTCTCTACTACCTTAAAAAAAGACAAACAGAAACAAAGCAACCAAAGGACATCACAACAAGGGACAAGAGGGCCTCACATGACCAAATTACATTAAGAAGCAAATAGAATGAAACAGAGCGGTACACATAATTACTGAGAACAGTCTTGATGCATTTTGTTTGGGAACAGAACTGTATGTGATGAATGTGCCTGAGATGATCCTGATGTGCCTGATATGATAACTGCAGTATTTCCTCCTCCCCCTATTCTGTTAGAAGTCACTTAAGGACACAGTAAATTGACTGACAGCTGGACTGGGCACACAAGAAGTTCCCCTGAGTTTTAAAGAATAACATGGAAGAAGCACAACAGTGGCCCTGCAGGTGGCCCCTTTCAAATTAGGTTAGCCTACAGGGTTAGCCAAGTGCTAAAAACAGCTACGCTTGAGGCAGGCCTATGATGGTATTGCTTATTTGTTTTGATGTTAACTAAAGAGAAGAATTCACAACTGGAGCAGGTGCACATTTGAGTGCTGGGGTGGTCTCAACCTGGTGTGTTTCTTCAGTGGGACATTACGAAGCGTGGGAGCTCTGGCTGGGCTTAAATTCTCCGGGGAGGCTGGCTCCGAGGGTGGAGATCTTTTCTCGTGGTCGCTCTGGAGCCTACAGCTTTGCTCAGTACTTTTCCTCACTGCAGCTTTCAGACTGTTCCCGCTAGCCTTTAGCAGCCATGACTAAACCCACAAACAATAGCAATTCAGCAGGCAGTCGTTACAGCGGGCTCGTTCTAAGGAAATAGGCTCTTGTTCCACTCATACTTCTGTACAATCATTACATAAAATTGGCAAACCTCCAAATCATATGAAATGATTTAACCATTAGAGGTTTAAGGGGAAACACTGGATACATATTTATGGCCAGGGAATTCAATGAACACAGTCATTTGACTCTAGATTTGTATGCTGTGGTGGGGGGGAGGGGATTTCCTTAAAAATTCTCCTGAACTCTCTACATCAAATTCCCAAGGACCTGAAAAAACCGTCACATTACTGAAAGAGCTGGAGTCTAACAAAGAGGGCCCATCCTGGTTACAAACGCCTTATATACCAGGCTGCATTTTGTTTAGTAATAAGTGTTAAATATATGTAGAAATTCAACAGGAAGCATTCCCCAAAAATGTAGATCCAGGGTTTGTGAAGACCAGGGATGTCCTCCGACACCAACATTGGGACAGGAACAAGTTATAAATAAGCACTGATATGGTTCGTTTCTGCTATCAGAACTAGAGAATCTGAAATTTATGGAAATGTATCCTACTCAAGACTCTTAATAATTAAGAAAATTAACCAACCTAAACCTGTGATTTAAGAAAGCATATTCAGGTAACCTGTTCTTTTTGCTGGTTTGAGTTGTCGTTTTATGATGTAAATCAGGCAGGTGCTGTATTTAAATTCTGCTGCTACACCTTTACCAAAATGTCACAGCATAATTATGTCATCAAGCTAAAGAGTCATTAAGCTAAATAGCAAGCAGACTCACACTGCTTGCTTTAACAGAGCACCCTTATGATGAATGTTATTTAAACAGCCTATTGATTATTGCATAAGAATGAAATATGCCAGTTCAGTCCATAAAAGAGCAAATAATGCTGTAATTTGAATTTAGGCAACAGAAAGCTAAGACTGTAGAACACAAAATTCAAAAACATATTCAACATGACACAATGGTGTCTTAATCCAATCCTTTTTAGGTACCGCAAATATAAGGAGAGTCTGATTTTTGTATTATTTTTAGGCATAATTTATATATAGCGCTAAGTTTTGAGAAAAAATGCATTAAATGTGCTATAGCTTTTGCCCAGAACATTTTTTATTTATGCATATGGCAGCTAATGCAGCAAGATCCGTTGCTAGTTTGCTAGGTAAACAATAACTTGGCCTACCACAAACACTGTAATAAATCTATATGTATAGCTACGAATATACATATAGATATAAACATAACATCTGAAAAACAAAGAAAAACAAAAAAAGGGATCATTAAGAGTTGTGTACCATGTCTATAACCAATATCAAAAAGAGTAGGGTCCAGAAAATCCCTCACTTTTCTCTGGTGATCGCTGATACAGATGTACTCTATGTAGCACCACATCCACATCACAGTTAACACCTGTGCATATACACACACACTTTTGGTATCCAGTTTTAGAAGGTCTTTTGTATACTGACACAGTAAGTCCCATTAGCAACATGACTAAGCTTTCCGAACAGTCAAAATCACTTCCTAACTACGCACACGTCAGCCTGGGAACCGAGCTTTCTCGAACAGAGTGACATGGGAAAGAAATGGGAAAAGTTACAGAGATGGAGTGTTTGGCACTAAAGATGGGAAGAAAACCTGAAAAAGAGCGAGAGAGAGAATGAACGAGAGGGACAGGAAGGGAAGAAGGGGTAAATCGGGACTACGTGGAAATGGGTGTTTTGGCAGTCTGTCAGAACATAGCTCAATCATTTAAAACAGAAAAACACACATAGGCCATTTTTGTTTACGACTACATTGTAGTTACTAATAAGTTAGTTCTTAAACAAGGGACTCCACAATGCCAGTTTGTTGCTCCAAGCAACTGCCACTGTAACAGACAGAACCAGAATTCCAATATAACAGGCATAAACTGTCCAAAAACCTTCATTTCCACTTAATAGACTCACCATCTATAAACACTTCATCTGATCTAATGTTAAAATAACAGATCTAAAATTACATAACTTCAATAAATATACAAAGATTAATGCTGCTGACTGAAATTCAATTATGTGGAGTATATTACATAAACCTTCTTATTCTGATGACGTTGGAACAGAAATCCAATGGAAAACTCTATTTGAGTTTCATTAGTTTTACCTGGGGAGGAGCTGATGTTTCGATTCAGGCTGTTAGGGGTAATTTGGGGACATTACACAAATCCTTTAGCCTGTTACGAAATGGCCAGTCAAATCATTCACACATTTCATTACTAGACCTCCGCTGGTACAAGCAGTCCAGCTCTAATAAGGCTTAAGGCTGCATATAATTATATTTGGTTCCCTGAAACAGGAAATAACTAAGGGTAACTGATAGAAATACATCATCATACTAAAGTAGTGTGCAAAAATCAGAGACCAATCTTCATTAAGTCCATTAAAACAGCCATTACATACAAGCTATTCATATTTCAGGAGATATATCTAAAAAAAACAAAAAAACAAGGGATAATTATAGTAATCTGACTAAAAGTTATATAATATAAAGAAGACCACCAAAACTGTCCTTATCAGATAAACAACACTTAAACCTTGAAGAGCGAGAACATCAAGCTCCGCACACGCCTCAGACCTGAAAACATCTATTGGTGTTTCTGTCCGACCTTTCCATTGTTAGAAAACAACAACACCATGGGTCTGAATGTGCAGATGTCAAGAAGCACCTCACTGAGCCAGACATAACAACTACAATCTGTTGACCAATCAGAACAGAGTGGACCAAAAAAACAAAAAAAACAAAAAAACATCAGGAGGTAGGGCTTAACCAAGCATTTCAGACAGAGGGGTAAACAAATAAACAGTATGCAAAAAACTGTGTTTCTGAAACACTGAAGCATGTAAATCTTTTTTGGCAGAACCCAAAGCATCATGAGCATCATAGGTTCTCTTTATGAAACATGCAGGTGTGCCGTGATCTAGAAACACTGACAATGCATACTCAAAAATACACTGTGATTTAACTTGCCACAATCCTAATAACATGTTGTCATACTGCCCACCCTCCATCACCTCTATCAAATACTGGGTGCAAGACAGAACCTAATGTTGCACACAACCATGTTAGACAGCAAAGACAAAATAATACTACTGAGATTTATAAGATTATACAACCACTGATCAAATGAATGAATAAACTAATGAAGGACAGTGACTAGAATAGTGTCACCTCCCCCACCCAAACACCACACCCCAACAAACTCCACGGCACACTCAAAAATATTGAGCCTTGTTCATAAACCAGACATCAGCAACACTGCTGATGATTCATTAACAGCATTATTAGCTTTATCTGACTCGCCAGACCAGTGTTAAAGAAGAAGAGTCAAATTTAGTCAGGGGTCAAACATCTACCTTTGTGATAAGTGTTCGGTACTCCTCCACCTGATGATCATTGTTATGGCAACCAGCCAGGAGCTGCCACACCTCTCCCCTGAGGGCTTCTGGGACGCCGCTGCGGACAAGAGCTGGTAGCTGCTTTGGCCGCACTGCCAGGTTCATGTGCCTGAAAAGGAAATAAAAAAATTAAAATTAACTGGAATATTACTATTAATGCCACCACTGCCATATTATGATTATCAACCACAACAGTGATGGGCAGATTTAAAGCATACACTAAAACTGTCTCAAAAAGGTTCTTCAACCAGCTCCCGGGTGACGCAACCACAAACAAAACTCAGTCCACATAAAGAAAGGTGCAACATTTATATCACATATATCTTAACAAACTTCTTTATTTAAACACAAAACATGAGGTTTCAGCCCATACAAGGCCCTCATCAGACGCCAAGGTTATTTAAATGGACAACAAATATGGCCTTGTTTCCAGCATTAGCGTGCTTTAAGTGATCCATCTTTAAGTGGACAATTCTAAGTACAGGTGTGAATTGTCTCTGAGATGCATTCTGATCTGATTACTCAACACTTTTGGAGCTGCTAATATGACCACATATTGAGGTGACTAGACATCCCTGTTCTGGCTGGAGCTGTTCCCGGGAATATTCCTGTTTTTAGGTGTGAATTAAAAACACACCAGTTCTAAGGCAGACCTGCAGCAGAGTCACATTCTGGATGTTCTGTCCAACAGAAGTGGCTGCTGCTGTCTACTAACCACTTCTACCACTTTGCAGGCCTAGTTAATGCTGCTTTGTAAAACTACACCAGCAGGCCAAGTGCCAAGTAGGCTCCACAATATCACCACAAACGCCCTTTCAAGACATGACGTGACCCAGGGATTTAAAGCCAGAGTATAAAGACTTGAATAATACTACCAGGTGCAGGTAGGCTCTGATTTGTATAGACATACAGTCTACTTGAATGTAGTTCCATACCATCTACAAATAAAGCGTATTTTTTTTAAAACTGCAGCCATTCATATATGACAGGGAATATGTTTATAGCCGCTGTCTCTACCTTTCCAGAAATGGAGCTGTCCAGGAGTCTGTTTAGTGTCTGATTATTGGGCTATTTGAGTCGCCGCTTTTTTCTGTAGCCATGGGTCTTTTACAACTAACAAAATACTGAAGGTGAATATGAATGGGCTCATACAAATCCTGTGAGGGGGGAAACCAAGAAATCTTTTATTATTATCTTTATTTAGTGTTGCATAGTTTCCACAACTTCGCTCATTGATTTTATCAATGAAACTTCACCATAGCTTTTCACAGTGTAACAGTTACCATTTTAAAACACATCTAAAAACTGTCCACCCTGTTTACCTCCAGGATAAAAACACTGAATATTATTAAAAGCACTGATACATTTACCAACACTCTGAATTTTGTTGTGCTTTCAAAAAATCTGCTCACCTTATCACATCTCACTTGTTATGCATCGACGAAAGCAGATTCAAGGCTTTTTTTATTCTTAGTCACGTCCCTCATTTTAAAAAGCTGCATTAGCAGTCTCAGTAATCTCAACGTTTATAACCACCTGAACATTTACAAAAACAGGGACTTGTTTAACGATACATCATTTGAGATTTGGGGACACGGGAAATGTGTTGTTGCACTTAAAAGTGGAAATAAAAGCTTCAGAATACTAAAAAAAAAATGGAAACAAAGAAAACTAAGAAGAAACTTTAAAAAATATTCAGCACCACGTTTTTTAATTCACTATTTTATATTCATGAAATTAAACATGTTGAGAAGACGCTTGGATAGATTTGATCTACTGATCAGAGGCCTTTGTACAAATGTATTCAAGAGTCCATGCTTGAGTAAAGAAGGTGTACTAAACATTAAAAAAAATTTTATATAAACTTTCACAAGTAAACTTTCAAAGATTCTACTTTTCGCTAAAATTATTATGCTGATAATTTAATTTATGAAGAAAATCATAATATTAAATGAGAGAGAAATGCAAAATAGTCATTTTTAACAAACAAAATCAAGGTTTTGGACTTCAATCACTGAGTATTAGTCACTACATATTACGTATGGAAGAACATATAACATGAGTTATAAACAAATAAATCTGACTTTATAAGCATGATAAATGAGCGTTCAAAGAGAACTCTCTCCCCCCCACTCTTTTTATTGCAATTTGAACATTAAGGGATCAGTACAAAACACAATGATGAAACATAGAAAAATAGAAAAGAACAGTAAATATCAGGAGAACACAAACTGGCACTATGGCTCTTTCTTTCTATGGCACTTTCTCAATGGAATCATAACTGACCCCTGTACAAGACTACACATACACACACATAACCACACATACACCCACATGCACACAAAAAAAACAACAACCAAGAATTATTAAATAGTAAAATGTTTAAATCTTAATTAATAAATAAATAAAAAAATAATTAGAAAAGGAAAGAAAAAACAAAAGGGGTGTGAAGAAATACCTAAAGTAAGAAAGGAAACTGAGCAGACTGGAATTGCCTTGACTGGAAGGGATAAACTATCCGTCGAGTATTTAAAAAGCTTCCTTATCGTGCCACCAAAACGGTGGGTAGAGTCAGTTCACTACAGCTAGACACCATAACTACAAAACACAGAAAGCGGCGCGGTCCATGTCTTTTGAAAAGAACAAATAGAACCCGCTTTAAGACAACAAAGTTTTTCCAGGTTAATGTGCCTAATGACCTCCTGGAGCCAAGAATTATGGGTTGGGGGGCGCTTGTTTCCACTTAAAAAGAATAGCCCGTCTAACCAACAAGGTTGTAAAGGCTACTACTCGATGTTTCGCAGGTGGTATACCGGCTGTCGGCACTACACCAAACACTGCAGACAAGGGGTTTGGCGACAGGGGAGCCGCGAGGGCACGCTGCAGTGTATTGAACACCTCTGTCCAAAAAGTTGAGAGGGCAGGATAAAACAATAACATGTGATGATGATCAGCAGGAGACTGATGGCAACGAGGGCATGAATCCACTTTGTCAGGGAACAACTTTGCAAGTTTAGCATTGGTTAGATGAAGTCGATGTAAGACTTTAAACTGTATTACACAGTGTCTAACACAGATAGAAGAGGTATGTACCCGACAAAGACCATTGTGACCACTGGTCATCAGATATAGTAATGCCCAGGCCCTGCTCCCATGCCTGTCTAAGAGTAGAGTAGGATCAGTTATGGGCTGGTGGATCAGCTTATATATGGATGATATTAAGCCCTTGGTATTAATAGCCAGCACTAAAACAGGGTCAAAATAAGATTTTGGAGGTCTATTGGGGAAATTGAAAAAAAGAGCGCTGTACAAAATGATGAACCTGAAAATATGGAAAAAGGTGGTTTTGGGGTAAACTATATTTTTGCGCAAGTTTTGAAAAAGATGCAAAAACGCCATCTATATATAGATCAAAGAGAACTCTTAAGACTTGTCATCATGTCTGAAGCAGCATATTGTTTATTCCTCATTGGAGAACTAATCATTGATCCGGACCCTCTTTTTGAAGCTTTGTGTTAATACATAATGCGTCTTATGATGTGATTCAAAAAAACATACACAAATCCAACCTGAAGAAAATAGGGGAATTCTAACATGTGGTCACCTGAGATATATTTGAGACACAAGTGAACTCCAGGTGTAAACAGTCACATGTCTCACTGTCCACTTCTAATCAGACTACTCGAGGCGAAGGGTAATATCAGATATGAACAGCTCCTATAACCCAATGGTTCCAAAACCTGGGCCCATATTCATCAAGCATCTTAGATCAGGTGTCATTATTTCATGTAGTGCTATCAAGTTATATGCTATGCAACGGCTGGTGGCAGATTACTCAGATAAAATGTTCTGGAGTTTCCTCTGGTCTGTCTGTACTATACTATACTATACTATAACAAAAAATAGCTTTTTAATTATTTTACTTGTTTTTGCTGAGTGATTTTATTAAGCCAAATTATCTTACTATACAGGCAGGCAATTTTACTTGTGCCAGTATATTATATATTTCATGAGACTAAATTTGGCTTAATGGAAAAATAAGCTCAACATTATACACCTACTGGCCACTTCATTAGATACATCTACTTGTATTTACAGTCACTGTACATTTTATCAGCTTTACTTAGGTGCACTTTTTAGTTCTACAGTTACAGCCTGTAATGCATCTGTTTCTCTGTGTAACTTGTTCTTCAATGCTTTGTGTGTGTGATGGATCATTCTCAGCACTGCAGTGACACTGACATGGTGGTAGTGTGTTAGTCATTCTCTAGTCTTTTATCAGTGGTCACAGGACGCTGCCCAAGGGACGCTGTTGACTGCATCATTTTGGTTGGTAACTAAAAATTGCAGTCCATAATTTTTTCTGCCTTCTATGAAAGAAAGTCTTGCTTTGAGCATAATGTAATGATACATAACAGATATCAAACATCTTCCTCCTTGCAGGAAAGTTCACCATAGCAACACACCCCCAACTATTCAACCATACAGCATTCAGCAGCATATGATGTGGAAAGCTGAGAGCTCATTACTAAGTCACACTGTTTTCTTCCCTCTCAGGCATATTTATGTAATTCATTAAAGTTGCCTTCAAACCCAAAATTAGGACGACCTGAGTACAGACAGTATTCAATGGACGTCTCACACACAGGCACGTAGAGCCACCGTTTGTACACCATTAGTTATTAAAGCATCCAGACTGACAGCCATGCTGTGTTGCAAGGTTATGGTTGTAGTAACAACTGCAATGCAAGACTAAACCATGTAAGCTCATATAGCATCCCGTCAGTCCAATGTTGTGAGGGGCTTTGGATGGCAAGAATAAACAAGCGACGTTTTACCTGACTGCCCCTACTAAAGTCTGCTCTCATTAGTCTGACATTAGTTGACAGTCAAGTGAAGGATGAATTCTATACTTTAATTCTTGATCATTTTCAAGTGTTCCCTAATCAGAAGTGTTCAGGATTTAGCTAGACAATCAATGCAGTAAAAACCAGAATTTGACCAGAGCACATGCAACATAAGCTAATGTCAAACTGACGCTGATTAACTTCATCAAGCATAAATATCACTGACGTCTGCGATCACAATGATGTTGGAGGTTGGGGTTGATGATAAAGACAGAATACTGTTGACCTTTCCACAGAATAAACAATTGTATTATTCTAGAAATCTATATGCTTTTTTAGCTCCTGCAATGTGTTGCTAATGCAGTATTTACAAGGCAATTAAAGACATCTGCACATGTTATTGAAGGCAATAACGCATGCTCACAGACCCCTGAATCTTGATTTGGAAGTTAGTGACTGTTCGCACACAATTTGCTGACAGTGTGTCAACAATTTGACAGGAGGACAGACACTTTTATTTTACTTCCATCTCTGTCATTTATACTGAGATTTCTTATCCCGTGCAAATTGTTCATAAACATTACAGACATCCTGCGGTAAACTACCATTACCCCACATCCCCATGCAAAACTAATCACGTCTGAAAAGGGCTTAAAGGGAAAAACATGTATTAGTACAATCAGTCTTGAAATTAGTCCAAGCTGAAAGCATAGCAAATGCAAAATAATTCCTGTTCCAGTCTCTAAGATGATGTCACAGCAGTCTCTTCATTTCATACAACAGCCATCTTCTCAAAAGCCAAAATTCTCAATCTATCTATCTATCTACAGTTAAAAGTCACTCAGAAAGTCAGTTATGTACACTGTCTATTCTAGGTCACTAGCCAGGCAGGTTAACATTACTACATTTCTTATCATCCTTATATCCGACACTGTATCTTTACATCCAGCACTTTTGCATCTTCACACTCAGTGGGTAGTAACTGTAGTACCTATAACTCACAATATAGAAAGCATAGGTGACACTGTGATACTTACACGATACACCAAAGTATTTATTGTTTCAGATGTCTTCATCATAGACTATCATTTTTATTCAATAACTGTACATACAGTGTCTCACTAAACCCAGGTGAACAAGACTAATCTTTCTCTCTCTATAATGAAACATGCAAATGTACAGAAAACCTGATTGTATAATGTTGTGACATAATTTACAGTGATATGTATTGTCACATTGCCTAGCTTTAGTACAAGCAAGCTTGCTTTTGCAGTATGCTGTATAACCAACCGTGACACACACTTGTACTGTAATCATGTGAATGCCAAGCACAAAAAACATGTTAGCTGGGGTTGAGATTTAAAATACCAGTCAGGCCATACACTAACTATATGGAAGCTAATTCCTTTGAAGTGTGGAATCCAGAGCTCTGCTTGTTGGAGCCGCCTCATGAAGTGCAGATGTTAGATTCAATGGCAATTAGGGACATTGTTTCCAAAACAAGGAAAGCCAGGGGCTTGGAGGGGAAAAACAAGAACAACGACAGACATGCAGATGTGACCAACACACATGCGCACATGCACACACGCATGTGGTTCCAAGCCATTTGGTGAGGAGGCTTTTAATTGAATTCCTGAGCTTTTAATTGAATTCATCTCGAGGTTTTGATTAAGAACAATGAAAGTAATGGGAGCAGGAAATAATCTTAATAAGACCCTTATCTGACCATCCTCTCTTACTCTCTCTCCCTGCTTGTACTTCTTTCTTCCTCAGCCCACCCCCATCTCTCTTTCTCTCCTAAAATATCTCCCTCATTTCCCTCCCATGAATGAGTTCTCAAATTAGAATGTTCTCTGTGTGTGTGTGTGTGTGTGTGTGTGTGTGTCATGTCTGGGGTTCTGTCAGTGAAAAAGAGGAATGTGGAGGGGACAGAAGGCCAGAGACAGAAACGTCTATCAGCTCTGCTTTTACTGGAGAAATAAATTTTAACTGCATGCCACGTTTTCTTTACCAAAACCAGCACTGACACTAAATCCTTGATCGGCTAAATACAACCTAATATTTAAAACCAGATATGACAACTTTTATCAAAGCACTTCACGATTAAACAGGAAGAGCAACAAGAGAGCAACAAATGTAAAATTGGCATTTAAAATAAAAGCATTCAGATTCCAGTAGGTTATACATTCATCATCAAAAAATAGTTGCCCCCAGAAGGAATAAACCAACAGGAATGAAACTTGGGTCGGTTTAACATCGTGAGACGACGATTCAAGTGATTGAAGTTTCATGCCTGGCCATGCATGTATTGTAAGCAAGGATGGGCTTCATTGTTGTACCTGACTGACTAAATAAGGTTAAATATAAATATGATAAAACATGGTTAAATATTTGCTGATCTGACCTATCTGGGAACTGCGTGGGTGTGGCTAATGAGCAGCTTCATGTATAAATTTCTGCGACTGTGTGTGTGTGTGTGTGTGTGTGTGTGTGTGTGTGTGTGTGTGTGTGGGCAGGGCAAAAGACGTCAGCCTCGCAATTGGTCAGTGGAAGGGTTAGAATGGACCAGTTTACATGGAGAGTAGTAGTGAGAGTAATTTATTAGTCACTGGAACAATTATATAAATTATTCTAAATTCATTTAGAACATATTTACTGTTCACCTACAAAAACAAGATTAATGTCAAAGGGGATCCCTTAGAGTTTTTACTAAAGCAAAGTTTGTATAGCATACAAAGTAAAATATATGAAATAACTGAATAATTGACAACACTAATTAAATTATGATGAAGATTGTGTCCTGCCATTAGCCTGCTTTATACATAGAAAATTATTGTATGAAACATACTAAATTTGAAACATACTACAGCTTCCTAGGACATTTCACACACAAAAACATCTCTCCAGCACAAACTTTGGCATAACTACACTAAAAATAATACAAATAAATTTAAAAAAAAATCAACAGTATAATAACATATATCCGGCTATTATAGATCTAATATTAATGTTAGGTTACATGTGGCACCTGTGAGCATGTGCTATATTATACCCTAAGTTGTGCTGTTCTTCTGTGATACTGTATGCTAGACATGCAACAGAATCCGATTAGATTCCTTTTTTTCCAATTAGATTCCTTCTGATAATTAATCTAACATTTAATTCTGGCAACAATCCCATACCAATACAGGGCAGTGGACTATGCTATCTCTAAAAATGTGCCAACAGAGACGACATGTAAATGTGCCCTGAATGAAAAAGGGATGAAGTTAAACCCAGATTTTATGCTAGTGCACCTGTGCTGCAGAAGGTGGGCTCCTCAAGGACAATGCAGTAATGGCCTGCACCTAAAAAATGAACTTAATAACCTCAGCAAAACTGCTCGCTTTTGAGAGGCGAAGTTATCATTCTGCAGCCGCAATTCAGCACATAGCAGCCCAGCAAGGGACGTGCAGAAAAGCCAAAATGACTATATGACAACTACCACTGGAATATTTAGCATTCTCTCACATTCAGATGGAGAGAGAAAGCCAAAAAAGGAAAGAATGCTGTATTCAAGTCAAAACGGTACAGGCTGGATGCCTATGCTGCCGCCTTTCATAATAAAATATTTATATGTAAAAGCATGTTACAACTTGGGTGGATGAAAGCATGGAACCTCCTGAATATGATGTGTTTGAGGGAGAGGGCTAGAGGGTGAGGGGTATGCGAGTGCTTAGGTGTCTATAAAAACTCACCATTTGGACAGCAGGTCTCCCCACGTCTCCAGAATCTTCTCAGCGCATTCTTTAGACACGTCGCCAGAACCACTCAGCAATGGCTCATCATTGTCTGAGAGGAAGATATAAATATAAAACAGCTGTAAAATATTTGACCTTTAAGCACCTACAACTGCCTCACATCAACAAAATTCAGTACTGATGTGTTTTTATGGTGCTCACATGATCCAGTAAGAGCACTGAAAGGGTCAAGCTTCTGTGTGTATATTAGGAACACAGTCCGAAACAGTCTCAAGCACAAACTTTTGAACTTAAACATAACAGCCAGAACAAGTCAGATCAACTCTACAGTCAGCTAAAAGGCTTCTCCATGAATATCCATCAGTTTGCCAGTAAGGCAACTTAATGCAAGTACGCAAACGCAAATACATTGCCCTGCTAACAAATTGCATACTTACACCCCTTCTGTCCAAATTCACTGTGTGTAATTATGCTCCAATGGTGGTTTAAACACTCAAATAAGTGAGAAAGCTAGAATATTAGAACTGAGGTACAAACAGCAGTTAGCAAACGTGCAAAATGTTAAGGAATCTGCATCAACGACCCTGCGTAAAGTGTGTTTCTGGCCCAGGTTCTGAACGGCAGGGTTTCCTAAATACAAAGTAAATATGTTTACCTAAATGTCTTTCCAACTTTTGTTGTTGTATTTTTTTGTTGTATTTTTTAAACCCAGTGTAGCACCAACCTGTGACAGTAAGCTAACACATCCTCTACAGTTTATGTAAGCTAAAAAGTTTCTGAAGTTTTTAGTGCACAAATCCTAATATAGAGCACTACATTTCAGAAAAAAAACATAATTTATTATATATGTCAAAAACCTCAACACGGCAAGGCAAATGTAAAAAAAAAAAATTCAATTCAGCAAACAAGAAGTGCTTTAACATGGACACAAGCGTATTGAACGACACATAATATGACAAAGATACTCTTGTAATAGACACTAAGAGGTAACTGAAAGTTCTTGTTCAGACTACTCAAAAGCAAATTCAGTTTCTTGGTAGGCGAATAGTCCCTAGTAGTCACTGTTGACAACGGATTTAATAAATTTTTTTTTAACTTTAAGTATTTTATATTATGGCATGCTCTGCATTTTATAGCGGCTAGAAGTTTAATCACTTGATTTAATCACTGATCAACAGATAAGGGAGCTGCACTCTAACAATACCCCTAACAACACCCCTCAATCATGATGAAACAGTGTGTTTTCACCTTCCTCCTCATCATCCTCGGGCGGTGAGGGCACCATGGAGCCGTGTGATGCAGAGGACAGGATGCCAGGGCTGGCTGTGGTTTTCTTCCTCTCTCTCTCTGTCTCACTCTCCAAACTCACCACCTCATATAATGTATCCGTGTTACTCTTCCTTTCCAGCTGCCACAGTAACAAAAGCATCCGTATGATTAGTCGAGAGATGGCAGCCATGAGCAGGAGGATGACAAACAGCATGCTCAAACAGATGCAAGTCAGCCATTCTGATCAACTAAGCATACAAGTTCTATAATTAATTATTACATAAACTATTACATTAAAATTATTACACTACCCAAACTACAGTTACAACAAATATTCTTCAAATAGAGAACAGCTAATCTTTCAATGCAATAAGCACCCTATTAGTCATATTTGCTCTGTTATTTATGATTGTTTTCAGAAACAATACAGACTATGCATTGTAGTTTTGCTATATTCTGCATATATAAGGCAGCATGTCATGTTTTCAAGCAGTTCTCTAACCTGCAGAGGAGACGTTTTTGACACTTAGGATAAACAGGTTTTTAAAATGGTGATCAAAAGAGAAGACAAGTTAGTAGTTAATGTGATGCCTCTGTGTATGTGTGTACGTAAGTGCATTCACCTGTCGCAGTTTTAAGTAGAAAGTCTCAGTGTAGCTGCGTTTGCTGAAAGGCCAGAAGAGCCTGTCAGTGGGCGAGCATACTCTGACACGCGTTTCCAAAAGGAAGCGCACCGGCTCCTCCACCTCTGTGATCACCAAGTCCACTGCCGTCGTCATGTACATGAACTTATCTACACCAACCAAACACAAGCACAATTCAGTTCACAAATTTATTTACGCCATAAATCACAAACTTATCCACCGCACACACAGAACTAGACCACCAATCACTCGCAGTCATTGCCAAACACATTTGCTGCTTCCCACACAAGCAGGCACAGAAAAAAGCTACTTTAAAATTGTCAAAATTATCAGCCACAGACTGACTGCTCATAAAACTTTGTGTGATGCAACTTATTTGACTTATTTGAGAAACCACAGAATCCTAACTAATCATGTAAAATACTGCCAACTATCATAAAACGACCACTGAAATGATCCAATATAAAACGCAAATTACTGTCAGATTCACTGACTCTTTATTAAGAAGCTGCTGTGTGTTTATGCTCTTGTAGTGCTATCTTGGTGAGAACAACATTTATATGACAATATGATATATTTGGTAAAGTGACACCATTTTGCTGAATTGCACCACAAATCACTTTGGAAAATTTAATAGAGCAGAAGAATAGCCTTGAATAGCCTGGATACTGAGGTTAAGGTTAGGTTTGATTAAGGTTGGTACCTATGAATGTCATAAATGTAATAACACACGTGTGTGTGTGTGTGTGTGTACACATTTACCTTTGGGTGTTTCTTCATTGACAGCCTGAAACTGAGGTGTGTTGGGATTCCAGCTCCCTGTGATAATGTATGATTTACCATCTGAACTCTTTCCCATTGACTCCTATGTAAAAACAAGAGAATGGAGTGAAAGGACAGGTGATCAAAAGACATAAGAATGAGGAATATAAGATATAAAGAGAGATAAAGAGAATAAAAGAAAAGAAGGGTAAAGGGAGTAGAGTAATGAATAAGGACAGAGTCACCAAACAAGGCACACATGCGCGAGAAAAGGCAAAAATAGGAAAAAGGTGGAGTGGAGAGAAATGGGGGCCCGAGAGTGAAGAGAAAGGAAGAGGAGAGGAAAAGAGAGGAGAGAAGACCACCTACCAGATCTAGCAGGTGCATGTCACTGTTCCGCACATTTTTGCCTGGACTAAGGAGCAGCCCGAAACACCTGTAAAACATACAGGCATGTCACTCTGACAAGGTAAAATATGCTCATCAGAACTGTCACGCTTAGAGGCGTCAGTCAAACACTCACAAACACAGACAGGAAAGCGACGCAGTTTGAGCTTTAGCTCATATTTTATTTCCTGCAACTGAAAATCACCCTGGAGCTGTTATGCATGCTCACCTAATCCTGGAAATAGGCACCTGTTAGATTAGTTTAATTATAGACTCACTGCCCACTTTATTAATATCAACCATGCTCTTCTACTTTATAGCAATAATGAGAATTGCATACCTTATAGATCCATTACATAGGTTGAAATTGCCTCACCCCATTCATCACTGGTCAGTATATGACCAGACAGGTGCTGTTGTTAAGATATTATTCAGAGGATTGGATTTTTTAAAATCAAAATATCACAATACTTGATCATTATTTTTCTGCAATACTTGCTAAAAGAAAAATCGCAATTTCTCAAAAACGTTATTTCTAATTATTTGGGTGGCGGGCCATTCTCTGCACAGCAGGGGCACTGGTATGTTGGTGAATGTGGTAAAACACACAGCATGCTTGGTTGAGAGCAGTTCACTACCCCTAAAATATACAGCGAAGAGAAACTATCATTAGTGAAGGATTAAAGAGGATGGCTAAAATAAAGTGTGCATGTGCACACAAGGGGCTACAGTCCCCTGCTGTAAACCAGCCACACGGTGGTTGAATGAAGTTTCCAGTGTAAACTTTTTAGAACTGAGGAACATTTTCAGATGACACACCTCTCAATGGCCAGCTCTTTGTTAGATGTTTGCTGGACGTATATGACAATCTTCTTGTCCATTCCAGGTCGAAGCTTGAAGCTCTGTCTGTCCTTGTCCTTTGACACAGCACTGCACAGAAACAGAATTTCCTCTGATTATGTTTTGGACAGACATCTTGCAAACATGCTGTAAACCTACACATTCAAAGTGGAATTATCTGATTTCCCTTTTTATTGATGCACTATGACTTCTTTTGATTGATTTTTTAGTTGTTTCTGCTTTAGCTGCATGAAAACTGTGAAGATTAAACATACATATATACCATATAAAATATGACACTTCAGTGTAAAATTCAGTTTCTGAGATTAACATATAAGAAACATTAAAACATCAAACGTAAAATAGTCTAATAACTTTTATTCAGATTATGCTTTTTTTCCCCCATGTTACATCAAATTCAGCAATAAACAGTATTTATGCATTTAAACAGTGAAGAGGTTCTCTATAGTGTTCTCTATAGAGGACATGTGATCTTATTTTCACTACACACAACACATTGTTAGATCAGACGGTTCCCAAGTCCCAATGCCACATTATACATACATAAATAACAGTTAATAAGAAACAATTTATTAAAATGTAGCAACGGTTTACAAAACATGGCAAATGCCAAAGTTAACCATTCCAAACATCTTTTATACAAGACATACAAACTATACCAACTATCTAACAGTACTGAAGAAGAAATATTCCTAATACTGAAATTCTGTATCAGAGCAAATTAGCATCACAGTATACCAGCACAAACAACTTACCAAGCACTGTGTTCCATCTAGTAAGCACTCCACAGTTTTATTCCAGAAAAGGGATATTTGGAGTGGTTTGAAGTGAAATACAGAATTGTTACTGGTAGTAATACTAGGAACCCAGCGTCCAGCTCTAAAAGTTCCCTCACAGAAAGTTATTACATAAAATGGTTATGAAAACTGTAATCAGTTCATGGTGAAGAAATACATGATGGGACTTTAAAGCAAACTGATTTTCAAAGGAAGATTTTCCACTATTTTACTCTTACTTTTACTTTTCACTTCTGAATGACTTTGTTTACATTTTAAATTCCGGCACAGAACCTGAGCTTTTCTGTGTTGTTCTGCAGAAATGTAAGGTAATTGATGGAATTTCCGAATGGTGAAACAGCTGCCTCTCATTCTTCTACTCTTTGCACTGCCTGCAATTGTCTGAGCAGTGTGTGTAGTAAATGAGTGTCTGTTTGTGTATGGAGGGTGATGCCCACATGCTGACCCCTAGTCTCGAGGACTGAGAACGGCAGGAGCCAAAGCATGAGGCCTCATCAGGACACCGCCAACAAAGACTGGTTTCAGATGAACCATGCTGCGTCACATGTTACACAATTCATACCCATGGAGAATCACCACATTGGAGCGAGAAATGTGCTTGTGCTTTGTTGTTCTGTAATGGTAGAGATATGTTTTTACTGCCTAATAAGTCTGCACAATATAGACAGCGCAATATAACAATAGACTGATGAAAATGTTTTTATTTTGTCACACATTTGTCCTCATTCACCATCAAAACAATCAGGAAAACGTCCAAAGTGTAGATGACTTCAGATCTAATGTACCTAACTGTGTAACTAGTATGGAATTATTTTATTACATTTAAGTACACTTTCATAAAAAGACAGCAGGTGGTTAATGGTTATTTAGGAATGACGAGGATTATACATAGAACCGCGAACACTGTAACAATCATTTGCAGGCTTAAACAAATCTTTATATAGTGAAATCATTATTTGGACTGCTGGAGAACGTGTTGTATATGGTTTTATGTAGCACCAAAACGGATTCTCCCATTGTTATGCGTTTGGCACCAGTAGAAGAACCCTTTTTGGTGCTATATACAACCATATACAATACGTTCTCCATTAATGTGAGTAACTGTCACATGTCAAGAAGCAGTGTTCATGGAAGTACATGGAAATCTTGTCTTAAAAAAATCTTTTCAAAATAAGGCGCATCAAATGGAAGTAATTAGGCAGTAACTTCACAGGTTAAAACATTCTATATTGTGCAGCCCTACTTACACATGCATAAACACATTCTCCCTCATAAACACCCAGCGTCTCCTTCTCTCTCAAGCACTGACTGTCCCCCTTACCCACTCTCTCTATCTCTAATGCCACACAGTGTGAGGAGCACAGCATGGTTCTGAGGGAAACCTAAAAATAAACCTGGCTTGTTTTCCAAACTCTGTGATAGTGTTGCTGATTCTGTTGGAAAATCTGCCTCCATCTCTTAGAACAGAACTGCAGAGGTCAAAAGGAGGCTGAACTGGCACTTTAGTGCTGCTAAAGCGCCCGACACACTTAAAAGTAGCCGAGCAGCAGAGAGCTAATGAAAAAACCTGTCCATGCCCGACTACCAACACCGACTTGATTCACTCTTCACTATACAAACTACAGACATACAGTAAGCATACAGACATAGGTACAGTAGCAGTGAGAAACCCTCAAGAGCAGGCCTGATGATTACTGGGAACTAGAATATACATTACCATTGCATTTTAATTTAATGGAATCATACTATTTACACTCACACATCACTCTAGAGAGAAACTCATCTGGTAGTCTTATTTTTATCTGGTTTTCTTATTATTAAATAGAACTTTCAAATTTGGTTTATGTGTCATATTTTAACAGATTCGGACATGTACACTGTTTTAAGGCATATAAGTCTTAACAGTCAAGATTAACTTTTAAACCACTGCTGTCACTTTGAGAGTGCATTTACAGTGTTTGTACCTTGATAATTGATTTTTTTTCTTTACAGTGTAAATAGAATATTACAATCTTTATCAAGTTAAAAGTTTTATAAGCCTTCATGAAAACATAATTCAATGCTACACCTACACTTACGCATCATTAAAATAGAAATAAAAACATGTATAAAATAAATTAATCATATTTTTAGTTTTCTTTTTTTTATTTGTCAGTGTATCCACATCAAAAAGGCACACCTTTCTCCTTCTGCGAACGCACTGACCCCATCCAAAGCAACCATGGAGGTTCATATGTCAACATTTTGAAAGAAATCTGATCCAAGAGTTTTCCTATTATCAAATTACTTGAGCGCATGAGTGCATGAGTTAAATGAATTATTGCCAAAATTGATTTTTTTTTTCTGTTTAGAGCATCAAGTTTACTTGCTGTTACTTGTACTACTCTATGCATGTAAGGTATGTACCTCTATCAGAAGTGTTTTGTGTAGAAACTGTCTGACAGCGTGCACATTAATTGTCTGATTACTTCATGGCTTCTTTACTTTTGAGCTATCCTGCTCAAATAAAGAAAAGAGGCAACTAAACGGCTCTATTTACTCAGTTCCACATACATAAAGAAAACTGTGACAGGTCTGTGTACACCTGAATATTTTTCAAATATCTTCTATTCTATTACATAGGTAAAGAAATAACACTTTTTACTCATTCACATTTATTAACTAACAACTTTTTTGTGTTTAGTTCATTTTGGTTTATAGTGCTTTAAAAATCTATAAACTGTGTCATGCACTAAATAATTTTATTTTTAACTGCTACTTTAACTGGATGCATTAACTGGATAACTTTAGTACTGCTGCTAAATTCAAATACAGTGTTTACAATGTCTAATGTTTACTTCTACACCAAATGCACCTTACTGCTCCCACTACTAAGGGGCCGACTGCACTGTTTCCCCTCCCCTGTATTTATTGTTTGTCTTGTAAATGGTTGTGTGTATTTATAGTATATTGTCTTGCGCACCTGCGCACGTGCACTTTATGTTGTATTGTTTTGTGTAATCTATTGTTAGATGTAGCACCTTGGTCCTGGAGGAACGTTATTTCGTTTCACTGTGTACTGTACACCACTGTATATAGTTGAAATGACAAATAAAACCACTTGAACTTGAACTTTTGTTTTTTATTTTAGTTTTTTGTAAGATACTTGTACTTGTAACAACAGGTATAATTTCAAATATGTACCAACACTTTTACTTTATGTTGTACTTTTATTACAATTAGTGCACTACACGACTAACTACACAACTACTACATAGCAAACCAGCATGTCCAGCATGTTGACATGTTCACAGTAAACACAGAAGCACACGCACATAACACATACATAGATTTCCTCGAGAGGTGTCAAAGAGCTACTGGTGTGAGAGAGTTCTTTGTCATAAGAAGTTGTGGGAGGACGTGAAAAATCATAAATTAGAGGAAGCATGTGTCTGCCTGAGAAAGAGCCAGACAGCAAAAAAAAAAAAAAAAAAAAGGATTGTGAGAGAAAAAGAAAGGCTGCTTTTCTCTTCTATTTTTATCTTTTCCTTAGAACTAAACAGGGCAGATGACTTCAAGACTCCAAGTTCTAAACAGGATTTCTTTTCACAGACGTCACATTTTTACAATATAGTTGCTCGCCATACGTTGTGTGGGCTACTGAGCCTGAATAAAATTTTTGAATGAATAAGCAATCAAGTGGCAAATGCCAACACCTGCAGCTCACATCACTAAAGCTTGAGAGTGCCTTAGTCCTGGGTTTTCGTAGCCATGTGCACGTGTCTCCTGTGACATGGCAGATCAAAGGTTTCGAGCTTTGTACCGCTACAGTACAGTGGGGGACAAAAAATAATAATAATAAATAAACCACGGTTCAAACCTCACTGAGGTCCGACAGTTCTCCATTACAAGGGCTTTACCAGAATCTAAATTTTGTCAGTCGAATTGGATTCGCCCATTATGTATATTAACTAGTAATCTGTAAATTAATTTGCATACGTTTCAGATCTGATGTCCTCCTCATTTAGAAAGCAGCAGATTCACAGGAACATATTTTTAATAAATAATAAACTGCTTAATAAAACCAAATTAGTCAATATTTAAATTATTTTTAGATGAAAAGAAAAAACGGAAACTATTTAATTATTATATTCCCCGCGCTGAAATAATTATTTCTCATTTATCGGCAGGCATATTAAGTGACTGTACTTATCCTTAAATAAAAATAATCTTAGCTGTAGACCAATAAATAAAAATATCTGTAATTTAGGTTCTAAAATATTAGAGAATTATAATAAAACAAACGTCTTCGGTCGGTTTTCCCTTCAGCCATTATGTCTGAAGCGAAAGTCAGCCCACTCGTTTGAAGCAGTGCTCTATGTCTGACTAACCGAAGAGCAGAATTAAGTATTAATTTGTTCAGATTCTCTTCTTCAAAACCTCCTCCAGACTTTTTCTGAGACATCGCTCCACCCATGTTTCTCAGGTTTTTCCTTTAACGGTGAACCACCGGTGCACGTCGTATTTAATTACATTTTTTAGCAAGCATGTGTCATAGCCGAAATAGAACTATAATATATATTTATTATTCCCCTTTAAATAAATATTAAAATGTCTTTTTACATTCTTAAAGTTCTTGTGCATTTTTGTAAGCTTTAGTCTGTTTTACGGAAAAAAAAAAACTTGTCGCTGTTGTCAGTTGATTTGAAGGTTCTCATTCGACTTAAAGGGTCTCCGACTGAAGATTCGACTCGTCGACTTCTAGAGGGTAGCAATACCCATTAAATTTACAGGCACCTGACAAACACGCTACTGACAGGACATGCTAGAGTATTATTGGAACCGATATCTGCTCCTAATATCAGTGCACCCCTAACAACAAAGCACATTTGGGTTTACAGGTTGTGTTGCGAATAGTAGCTTCACCACAACTTGGCTTAGACCCTAAAGGCCTTGGCCATTAAGATCAGGTGTGTAAGACTAGGCTTGGAACTTGGGTGATGCTGCTATATAATTCTTGTTAAGCACTAGAGGAACGAAAGTTGGTGATATGGCTGCTGTTCCCACAAGCAAAGAAAATGGGTTTTTGCTCTGAAGACAGCTCGAAAAGAATGGTGCACAGAGGAAAAACATTACTGGTGTGAAGACTGAGTGAGTTTTACCTGAAGGTTCCCTTCCCATCATCCTCTTTGATCTCCAGACTGACGGTGAAGGTGAAGACATCGCTGTCTGGTGTGAGGGGTGGAGCCTGCGTCAAGAGAGGTGCCTTATTGGCTGACCGCCGGAAGGCTGTGGCAAAGCTGTAGAGAATTCGGCTAACCTGTACACACACACACACACACACACACACACACACACACACACACACACACACACACACACACAAACACACACAATGACTTCATGCTCTATATGTGCTGTTTGACTCCTGAAATTCAACTTCCATCCAATCACAGTTCCAATTGACCAGAACTGACAAACTTGATGCCACACAAGCTTGATTGCAAAAACGAGAAAAATATGAAAATATCTGGCAAAGATAAAAGTTACACTTAACTTTTTTTTTAACATGTGTGGTCAGTTTGGGGAGTTAAATTAATTAGCTCAGTGGTTTTCAACCGGTTCCAGACTGACTAACAATGTAATAAACAGAACCTGATTTCCTCCAAACTTCTTGAGGTGGGTAGATATTTTGGTACTGGTAATGTTATTTAAGTAGTGCTATGTCATCAGCATACGTGCACTATAAATCAGTGCCAGTTCAAAAATCATCTACCTGATGCAGCGTGTTCACATGTGTTTTTGCAAAACCAGTATCTCAGTTTTCTCTAAAAGCAAAACAAAACAAAAAAACTGAAGATGAAGAAAAATCACCTGTTTAAATTTTCAGCACTAGTGTTCTTTGGAGACATCTTTTGTTGAGCTGGATTTAACTTTGGGCACAGTGTGCATCTGTCGAGGTAGCATGACCGGTGCTAAGATGACAAGTATTGCTGCTTATCATCTGAAAGTGCGCCAAGTCTCTTTTTTGGCTGTAACAGTACATTTTCCTTTGTTTTCCATTTTGTCTAAAGTAAAACACAGCTGTACTATCAATGTGTGAGTTGTGGAAGAATGTGTTTTTCATACAGACTGTCTAGACAGTGACAGCAGAACATCTCCCACTCTGTGCGCATGGGGGTTCAGGTAAACTTGAACATTACTATTCATAGTCAAGCCAAAAGCTCCCGAATGCCTGGAACTGAGGACTGAACTGTTTTTAGGATTGACTCCCAGACCTAACTACAGTCAGGCAGCCATCTTTATTCTTTGTGCTAATGGTGTTGCGGAGGTTGTGAAGTCTAAGAGAGCTAATTTTACTAACTAAAGTCCAAATTATTTTTTCTGGGGATGATGGGGGAAGGAAACCACATCACAATACAGAGGACAAACTAGTGCACCGCCTTCAGAGTAAATGATAACACTGCAGAAACTCCACTGTCAGCTTAACCACAAAAATCACAGACCTCCAAAGTTATTAAATCAGACAATGTTCTTTCTTAAACCCATAAAGCCAAAGTTGATGGCCTTTCTTGCCTTTCCGGTGTAAATTTAACATCACATGCTAAGTGAATCTGCAAATATTCCCATACCTGCAGGTTTGCCATTTCAGGAAAAATATATATACTTCTATTACATTATGATCACAAAAGTATTCACAATAATGTAAAATCCATATGTCTTACCGCCTCTTGGATCTCGCAGCGGAAGACATGGATGCGGAAGATCTCGGCATTGTAGTGGCTCTCAGTAAAAGCAAAACAGTCACTTTCTGGCGTTCCATCGTGGCCACGTACGCAAAACAGGATCTTATAAATGGGGTAGTTAGAGATCTCAGTGCTGCTCTGAGGGTCCAGGAGCCTGAGAGAGAAAGAGAGCAAGAGAGAAAGTGTGAGAGAGAGAGACGACAGTAAAGGAAATAAACAGCTAAGCACACTGTCATATGGTCATTATCTTATTGACGGAAACACAAAAAAACTCTGCAGCCCATAAATAGTAATTTATATGTACGGCTGGGCGGTATGATGATATTTTATTGTAATTGTGATCAATTCTGCCACAATATAGTTTTCTGACCATGTAGTGTACGTTGTAAGTACCTAAAACACAAACAAGATATTTAATCGCAAGGTGAGCATAATGTAGTACAACACATTGTTTTCATTAACTGACTGATTGTAGTTTATAAATCATGAAAATAGTGAGGAATGCCATTTCAAGGACTGATTATTAATATAGTTGATAATTTATTATAGAAGCATGATGGAGCAGCTAAACACACTCGCTTATATCAGCTGCATCACTCACATTACTCGGACATGTCTGGAAGAGACTTTTATTGGCCATTACAGTAGGAGACATTCTTGGTTTGGTTGTACCTCCATAATTATCATACGTACATGCTATGATCACTTTTCGTACCACAGGCTGCAACTTATTAAATCTTACAAAAGATCACAATGAATACTGCGTATTGTGAAATGTTCTGACATATTGTAATATAATATAAAGTTGCTATTTTGCGCCCCCCTCCTCTCTTTTTCATAGAAGTATATAAGAAACAATTCTCATGTTTGTTGTGCCGAAAGCACTGAATAAGCATTTACCTTGTGTGTGTGCATACCCTTCCTGCCCCTACCTGACGGTTCCCTCTGAGACTCCAGGCACAGAAAGGGTGACATCGAGTGGCATTTGGCACTGGCTACGCAGGATGCTCATCATGCGCAGTGCCTCAACCTCACTGCGGGGGGCATTCACCGACGCACAGCCCAGATATGTTAGCTTACTGAACACTACACTATCCTCGTCTGGCACAGGTGTACCGGGGCTTGACACCGACCCATCATCTGGACAAAAGAACATTCTTAAACTCAGTGTCCATTTGCAATATAAATATATATTCAGTCAAACAATGTCCTCTTACTTCAAAGCTAGTAGGCCAGCCAAGACACGTTTTATGCCTAAAGTTGACTTCTTTGGCTTTTAATTAAGGCTAATGCAGCCAACAAGAAATTACAGTAACAGCACTGTGCAAAGTGCATGTCTAAATAACTATAATTTAAACTTGCTAAGATGCTAAATAATTTTAAACAGACTTGTTACTGGCATAGCATGGTATAATGCAACCTATAAAACTGGATAACAGCAAATTAAAAAAACTGTGTAATCAGCCATTTGGCCTGGTTTTAAAAACCAGATTCATCATAGCTGCTCCCCAGCTTGCACTGGATATTTGTTTTTCAGAAAATGTTTGCTGATCAGAGTGATAAAGTAAGCATCAAAAGATGCAGGACAGGACTTCTTCATAAAGCAGGACGAGAAACCCCTGCATTTCTAGCCCATCACTGAGCTTACCCTCTTGTGCTCCCTGAACTGGCAGCACCATCTCCAGCTTTTGGGGCACGGTGCCAGGTTGTGGTGGAGCAGCGGTAGTTGGGTAGCCCTGGTCCCCCCCTCCCACATGGTGCAGTCCAGGAGTCACCTCAGCCACCGACGGGTCCATGAGCACATCCTCCAGCTCCCTCTGCAACTGCTGTTCACTGCCGTTTCCCACAATCTGCACACAAACACACAGGAACGTGTCACCACATACAAATGACAGAGTTACAATACCGGGCAAAAGTCTTAGGCCAGTTTAGGAAGTCAGATTTAAAGCTTTTCATCTGCTAGCTCTGCAAATAATAACAGGAGAATGGATAAAAACTAATAGTGACTGAATAAATAAATAAAAACTGGAGAGTTGAAACCAGCACACAAGATAGATGTGCAGTAACATTGCGGAAAATAAGACTCGCTAGCTAGGTGTCTCCCAGTCACATGATGCTGCCACCACATGATTGGGGCCTAGTACATGCCTTCCGCAAAGACATGTCAATTGTCCTCACAAACTGCTGCTAACAAAGTCACTGAAAAGCTCAACGCACCCGGGAAACAACATTATTACTGCTTTTATGTGAAAGCAGAAGGTGGAACAGAGGCTACACACGCATTGACATTTGTTTATATCAGAACAGAACTAAGATTGTAAAATGAGTGTTGTGGTTAGTTAGCTAGTTGGTATCTATTGGTTGTGCCATATTTTACTGGTGTTCTGAATTTAAACCATGTCTACAGTCTTTACCAGAGAACCTACACATGTCTTCTGTGTTTTTAAATGTAATGTTGATGATGATAAAACTACAATAAATTTAAATAATTAAAAATAAAATTATACAATAATAATAATAATAATAACCCTAAACCTTACCACAAAAATATAATTAACTCAGGCATCAGCGTATTCACAACCATTTCATGCAGTAACTTTCTGTGAGGGAGCATTTAAAGGCATTCAACGCTTCCGATCACTAGCACTGTGAACAATTCTGGCTCGAAAAGTTTCTCTAAAATAAACTGCTTTAAATCAAACCACTCTGAACGAATTAACAATTCTTAACAATTTAATAATGCAGAAATTTTGAGAATTTTCTTTTAACCATTACTAGTTATTAGATAGGTAAAATTTATCTGATTGCTAAAAAAAAAAATAAAATAATTGACAAAAGTTTGATGTACGACTTCATCAGCAACTTTCATTAGGATTCCTCTGTAGTCTCTTGATGGGAAACTCCTTTATCCCTATAAAACACTTGAAAACAGAGAGCATATTGGGTAAGATGGCAGTGGGTGAGGAGGGGAAAGGGAGGCACATCCCTTCTTTAGATAAACAGTTTTAAACCTTTTTCTTTACCGGTTTAAGACTTTTGCTCAGTACTTTATGGCTGTAGACAAATGCCACATCATTAAAGACTTTTAGCATTGTTTACTATACAGGAAAAATGCAATGAAGTCCAAATTTTTGAAGACCAAACCACTTTTACCTTATAGCCCATTTGATTTTATCATCCTTATATCCCCTGATGGTCAGAGCATTTCATCACGGAAACTCAGTGTGTGCTTTGGAGTGTTCTTGTTTCATTGATGGAACGTTTAAAAGATAAGAGAGAGTCACTCTTGTCTTTTAAGATATGTATCGATTGTGCAAATTAACACAGTAGGAGATTCTGAAAAAAATTCACTTGTGAATGTGTACACTGGCTAATGAACAGACTAAAGGGGGGATTTTAGGACCATGGTTGCCTTTGCATTACCATAAGTAATACAGGTACCTTTTCTGTCCTGCTGCTTTTTATACAAACCTAAGCGCTATTACAGAAAAGCGCTTCTGACAAGTGCTGCAGACAAAACACTGGCCTGAGGAAGCCAACATGGAACACAAGCCCAAAAGCTACAGTAGGTATGCTAGCATGTAGGTAAAGGACATGAGGGGATTAAACTTAGAGGATACTCAGGAGCTACACATGGCCAGTCATTTGGGGATCAAAAAGGCCATTTGAGTGTGAAGACCCTCTGTGGACATACAAACACAAGGTAGGAAGCTAAAGCAACACTCACATTGCTCCACTATATGGGCCCATCGGAATGAAGGGAAAGAAAATCAACAGCCAATCAAACACGGAGCACAAGGACGGTCACAAAAAGAGAAAGGCAATATGGACGAAGAAAGATCTAGAAAGAGCAACGGCATGAAAGGAAGAAGGAAAAGAGAGCAAGCAAGCAAGAGCCAAAGAAAAAGAGCGAGAGTAAGAGAGACTAAGAGAGAAAGAGAGAGAGAGAGAGAGAGAGAGAGAGAGAGAGAGAGAGAGAGAGAGAGAGAGAGAGAGAGAGAGAGAGAGAAAACTGACCTTAAAGCTGACCCCTTCTTCAGAAATCACCTGTATAACAAACAAGAGGTTTAGAAAGCCTCTTCCGGGGGGCACACAGGGAGGAACATGGAGAAGCATGAATTAATGGAAAAACAAAGAGAGGAACACATTTGATGTTCCGAGCCAAACACCACAGGTCACACATGTTGTAGGTGTTTGTCCAAGGCAAAGAAAAGAAAGTACAGACCCTGTCTAAGAGCAACGTTCTGTCCTTGACAGCTTTAAAAGTGAATATGTAATACATAAGTGTTCTATGAGCACCCTCTAGTGGTTGAATACGACTCACCCAGAGTGAAGGAGCCACTGACACACAACAGAGCCACAATGTGAAAAGATGTGAGGAAATCAACAAATAAAAGACACATGGCCCTTTTACAGTGACAGTACTGGATGGACAGAAAAAGACTGGGAACAGGACAGCGTGTCCCATTCCATGACTCCCATTCAAAGAACCGATGAACAAAGTGCTTGAAAATGACCAAAACCACGTAAGCAAAGATGGCAAGGACATGAAAGAGGGATTTCAGAAGAGGCACTGAATGAGGGCAAAGAAAAAAAACAAAACAATAAAGACAGAACAATGTATGCTGGGTCTTCTATAGTGTTCCAACAAAGAAGTGAACACGTGCTATTTGTTGCCCCAAGGAGTGTGCAAGACAGATAAGATCATCACCGCAACCAAACAAAACCAACGTCCTGATGGCTGTGCGGCACAAACCAAGGAGTGAAGGAATGGACATGTCTCAGGAGAACAGTGGACAGGTGCTGAAAACAAAAGAGTGCATTTTTTTGGGGTGGGGGGTGAGAGTTAACATCAATGTTGGCACATTTCAAAATAAACCAACTTCCTTCTTTCTCACTTCTTTCAACCATTTTTAATCATGTGCAATAATAGTCAATCTTTTAAAATCCTTATTTTTCCTCCCTTTACTTATTTATTTTTTAGTTTTTTAATAGGCTACACTCACTGAGCTCTTATTAAGTAAAGCCTTGTATCTACACTCATTGCCTATTTTACCATCTCCATCTACCATACAGGAGCACTTTCTAGTTCCACAATTACAGACTGTGGTCCATCTGTTTCTCTGAATACTTTGCTCTTATTATTCAATGGTCAGGACCTCCACAGGACCACCATGGGACCACCACAATGCAGGTACTGTGTGGGTGGTGGATCATTCTCAGGACTGTAGTGTTGTGCTGGTGTGAGTAAATCAGACACAGCAGTGATGTTGAAGTTTTTAAGCACCTCTGTGTCTTTGCTGGACTGAGAATGAAAGCAATTAGCAACATCCAGTTAACGTGGCTGTGTCCTGTGGCCAGCATCCTGTGACCTCTCATGAAGGACCAGAGGATGATTAACAGTAACTGTGCAGCAACAAATTAGTTATTGTCTCTGACTTTACATCTACAAAGTGGACCAAATAGTTAGGAAAGTGGACAGTGAGTGGACACAGTGTCATACAACTCCAGCAGCACTGCTGGGTTTGATCCCCTTCAATCGGTAATTATAGAACTACAAAGTGCACCTATGTGAAGTGAACCTGATGAATGGACAATTAGTTGGGAAGGTAGTACTTACTGAAGAGGCCAGCCATTTATATACACATATGTACATGGGCCCTGAATGGTCAAATGTCATCCCCACCTCGATACCTTTAAGCTTACTACATATATACTTAGTTAAATATTAGTCGTTCGAGCTACTTGTAGCAGCTCTTCAAAACTGTGGCACCATCTAGTTCCTTCCATATGTGTCTAATATTCGCATCAATAATAATAACTTGGGCTAACATGTCACTAACATGCAAATGTCACTAACTATACAGCAGAAGATGAGAGATTAATAAACGATCCCATGAATTATGTGTTTGCCCACATTCTGTAAAGTTTGTCTAGCCTAGCAACAGCTGCTACGAAGGAAAATTGGCTGGAGAAGAAGCTGATCAATAAGGCCTTTACCAGGTAATTCAGTTTAGAAGGAAGCAGTTAAAGTGTTGGAATACCACAGGACTGAGAGTGGGAACCAAATTCTATTCACAGAAGCATTTAAAAGTGTTTTTGTGTCTCGGGAAATGAATGACAGCTGTCTACCTGCTCAGCCAAACAGTCTTACCTTCAGGCCTGTCTTTTCATCGTCACTGCCGTTATTAGTGGAGGGGGTTTCGTCCCCGAGGCGGGATACCAGGACAAAGTCCTCACTGTTTAGGGTGGAAACCGAGTCGGAAGAGGCACTAATTTTCCCCACGGAGGCCATGTCATCCATGACGGCTAAACAGAGCCTGACGCTCTCATGAATGGGGTTTAATGAGCTAAATCACCTGCAAAAAATGGTAAACAAAAAGAAAAGGTATGAGGGAAAAGAAATAAAAAAGCATGGGAAGCATTGCAAGTTGGCTGCCATGTGGTTCATTAAGCTACACGAACACTAACGTCATAGTGCTAGTGAAATATAGGTCATTTAGATATCCAGCCATACAGCAACAACTGTAAATAACCCCCAGTCTACAAACTGAGCTGTCAATATCAGTGAACTGCCCACATTGGCAGTCATTAGAGAAAATCACCATGTGAAACACAACATGTATGAAGAAAAAAGTGCTCCACTTTCATTCATTTATGGCTAAAGATTGAGAAACTAATGAATGAACAGCATGGGATGTGCGGGACAAAGAAGGTATCAGGAAGTAGACATTGGTCACATACAGTATAGACACAGGCTGTGGTGCCTACTGTCCAACAGTGGAATCAATGTCTTCAAAGTTATAAAGCCAGCTGTGTTGCAGACAAGTGCATATAAAAGGATTACAGTGCATTATTCCTGCACAGCTTATACTAGAGAGCTGTAAATATAAAAAGTTATGTATCCAGGAAGATGAATAGAGATGCAAAATATTTTAAAGCATAGAGCATTGAGAGAGCAATAAGCTACAATAAAAACCAGAATAGCCAGAATTCATCTTATCAGTTTAGATAAACTCTCAAAGCACCTAAAAAATACACTGCATATTAAACATCATTTTATAAAATTTTTGTTCACAGAATTCTTGAAACACTGCATAAAACATCTAAAGGCAAATTCAGACCTAAAAGGCTGGACGACTGTCCAAACCAAGATTGTTTTACATTTGACTGGGTTAGTTTTGGTTTCACATTGTGGTTTAGCAAGTACACTAAAGACCTTTGCATGACATGCTACGCCCTGTAGTTATCATCTATGTGGGGTGTGTCTCAATATACCTGACACTGATTGGTTTATAGAGGGGTGTCTGATGTCAGTGTTTTCATGAATATGGCGGCATACAGTTTTTACCTTAAGTGCTTCTGTGGTTGCAGCATCTCTATAAAATAGGAGCTCTCATATATACACCTGTAGAGGTAAACTAGCTAAGGCAATCTCCCTTCAAATTCATTCATTTTGAATGAAGCACCGCATTTTCCTTGGGGGCACATGTCAAGAATAAACAAATAGCTTTATATATGCACTGCTCTCTTGTTGTTGACATATCCTCCTGACCTCCCATCCTCTCAGGAGATAAGTATAATTTTTGCCTTTATAAGATTTGCCATTTTTATCTGTTTTTTCAAGATGACCTTTGACTTTTTAGTGAAACAACTGCGAATATTTCATCTCCTCCTCTCCCATACTACTGCAACTTAATTTTACCTGTTCTGTTCTGTCCCCTTCTGTATCATAGTATACTGTTTGCATGACAATGACTGTACTGACTGTAATACTACCATGGTACCACATTCAGTGTTATTCTAAAACTAGAAACAGTGATGAGTCATACAACATATAATCAAGAAACATGTTTGTTTCCATTTTGCATAATAATTTTAACGCATCTGTCAGAAGATATAAACATTTCAAACACCCTAGCCTTAACAGCAACTCTCTAGAACTTAGCATTACGCACTGAACCACTCTGAAAGACTTTGTTAGCATCTATACCATTTAATTATGCAGAACATCTGAAAACTCATTTTCACCATTTCTTTTCAACCATTTCTGATGATAAATATTTAAATAAAAAACATACAGCTAATAACACAACACCACACAGTGTGAGTGAGTGCTGTTTTAAAAAGTATTCACAGGGTTTTATTGAATTCATTCTTTTTGTCCGCAATACATAAAAAAAGCATATAATTCGACACCTCCGTAGAATGGTGACAGACAGAATGCATGATCATTATAGGGGAGCTTTAGAAGTGTGTATTATTAATAAGGCACACATTCTGAACAGCGCCATACACAGAAACCTCACCAAACACATCATGTTTTAGGCAGGGCTCAAACTACATGCAGGAGTCATGTTTCTTTGGCTTGCACGAGCGAAATTATAAGAGTATATATATGAGCATATCCACTTTTCGTCAAAAGAATAGTTGCACAAATAGTTACACACAGAAGGAATCAACTGAAAGGAGTTAAACTTGGTGGGTATGGTTGACATTGTGAGACACGAGAATGATTTGAGTTTCAGTGCCACAGAGTGGCCGCACACATGGCGTAGGCAAGGACAGGCCTTATTGCTGTACTTGAGTGACCCAACAGCTATGACTGCAGACATGTGACGCTCTCCATGAGTCATCCTGTTAGTACCAGCACCGTTGGCAGTCAGCAAGACTACATGCACATAGACCACGAAGACAACTGCCCTTAACACCATGTCAACATCACTATAGATAGCCATAGTGTCATGCCCGACTGTCATAGAATGACTAAGAATGGCAGCGGGTCATCCTCAATGACGAGTCCCGTTTTTGTCTTTGTGGAGACGACCAATGATTGGGTGTGTGGAGGCACTGTGGTCAGTGGCAGGATCAAAAGAAGATGTCCAGAAGCTGTATGGGATGGATCATCGCAGGAGACCACTAGGACTCTTTACAATTCCATGCCAAGATTCTCATTTCTACCAATTCAGTAACACTGGACATATGGTGCTTTTGTCAGTCGCTAAGGAAATTCATATTATGACAATCAGAAAAATGCTGGGAACTAGTTGACCCCATGTACGGTTTTTGATAGGTGGAAAATGTCTTTGGAGTTGCTCTGTTCTACTTTGACTGGTACAATTTTTCATCAATTGAAGAAAATGGAATATCCGGTTTTCCATCTACTGCCAACATGTAAACACAACATGATAATAATATGGTACAATGGTAATACAAGGTGAAAAAGGCCTGCACTGTACTCTAAAGGCATTTGACTGACTTCAATCAAAATTAGCAACACACATTTGGCCATACTGTCTAATTTAAAACAGCCTAAATTAAATTTCTAATTTACTCACCAACTTAGCCAAAGGCAGCCTGTTTGTTTCTCAGTGTATATTGCTATCAGAGCCTTGCCTCAGACTACCAAGAGATTCAAGATTTAGATGTTTTAGCTTCTAATGAACTTTCTGGCTTTTTTTTTCCTTTATGACTACTCAGCAGAAACCTGAGTGGAGCAAAACAACAAATCACCAAACTAAACCTGAGGCGTCTCACTCACAGTGGCACAGATATTAGCCACCTTCCAGCTGTACTGTCACATGATCATGGGAATAAAAGAGCTTATGATAAGTAAAATGCAAATCATACAGCATCTCCATGGCAACATGTAAATGAAGAAAGTTCATGAACAGTGGGTCACACTGACACTCTCTCTTTTCCAAATTTATATGGGTCACAGCTTAAAAGAAAACCTCACAAAGTACAAAGTTATTTAACAGCTTGTTTGTCGCAGAGCACACTATCCCAGCTCAGGCTTTCAAAGTCAAGTTGTCTTTTTATCATCCATGCAAACTGAAAAGCAGGAAAAAGGTAGAGAAGGAAGTGGAGAGAAAAAACAACAGAACACAAAAGAAGGAGAAAGAAACCAGTAGAGCAGGAAGGTGCCAGGCTGTAACAGAAGAAAGATAATGCTGGCAAACGGTCAAACAAAGCGCACGCTATATATGGCAGCCTTTGCCTTCAGACAATGCTGATGCAAAAGGAACAGAAGATAGTATCACATCATGTTCACATAAGTAGATTTCATGTTATTATTCTTATGAACTTACCTTTTAGCACCAATATTACAAACATAAAATCATACATAATCTGCAGGCACACCTTTAAAGTTCTGTCTAGAAAGTTGATTTACAGGATACTCATCAATACTGAAAAGGTTTAATATCTATAGTTCACAATCAGGGCAGCCCTGACTGGACTGGGAGTAGATCGGAGGTGTAAAGAGTGGACTCCAAATATCCCACATCACAAAGTAAGATCATCATTTACGAATACCCTGTTATCTGCGATTGTCGTGAGGGGAAAATCTGTCTCAAATTCTGCCCAATTATCCTGTAGTGTGAATCAGGCATATGGGCTTCACAGACACATAGCGTTTGTCTTTTCATAGTGAAAGGAGGGAGAGAAGCACCTGTGCATATTTTGAGATCTGAAGCAAGGGTGGGGCTCGATGTTTCGTCAGCTTGAAACCTTCATGTCCTGTTTATCAGATGACTGTTTTGGTGGCTTCCCAAGACCCATATTGTAAAGTGTAGTTTTGGAAAACAACAATTTTAATTGATTTCCAATCCCCTCAGAACTCGCCTGGAAAATCATTAGCTGGAAGAACGTCCCTGTATCATACAGTGTGTGTGATATGATCTCTAACACGCTCTATTAAAACAATCTGTTGCATCGCTAATGCTTTTCTGTTAACTGCAATACCAATATGATTCTGATATGATTATGCATTCATTATTGTTTGGAAAAATGTAAATTCCGTGGCATGCCTAGCTAAAATTACTGCTAATAATACTTTACACTGTATTTCTAATATATATTTTGATCTTTTATGCTTGTGCATCTTAAACCTTTTACTCTGTGCGCCTCTAAAAAGAGAGACAGAGTTCAGGCAGTGAGGACTGAGAGGGAGAGGAAGTGAAAGGCAGGCTGTTGCCTGGTGAATGGGGCCTGGTTAAGTGCTGTTTTCCTGAGTCTGCGTATTGTACCATGTTCTAATGGACACAGTCTCAGCGCAGCTCCCTAGAGAGCTACCAACACAAAGAAAAGTACCAGCGTACCATGTATGATCAGGGGTGGGAATTACTACTGGCCTGATGACATATTTTCATGTTTCTTGTGCTGTGAAATGATAGTATTACATTTCTTATAGACTGGTTTCAGATATGGTATAGGGCTGTAGCATATGGATTTTTTTGTGCACCAAGTATCTGACCCACATGCACACACATGAAGCAGGCATATTGAGCCTCATTGTGTTTAATGTAACAGACATGAGCATGATTAATGTTAGTGAATCAACTTCTAACACATGTACTGCGACACAAGCAAAGATGAATTTTACTCAGGTCATCAAATCAATGTGATTGTGTGTTGCTTTACTAGTGAAGGGTAGGGGTGAAAACATACACACAGGCTGCTGTTTCATGCTGGCTCACACTAACACTCTGTTCTCCAGCTTCCACACTTTTATAATAGCTGCCTTGTCAGACTCTTCTCTCTTTTTCTCTCTCTCCCGCTTTGCCCTGGGACACTACAGCCAAATGGAGAGAGGAGTGGGGCAAATGAAACACTAGCTGATGTTTCTCTGGATGAAAAGGCGCAGCGAGGAAGACGGTGGGATGGGGAGAGAAAGAGAGAGACAGTGAGAGGGGGGAGCGGAAAAGAGAGTTTGTTAGAGAGAGAGAGTGAGAGAGATAGATAAAGAGACAGAGAGAGAGTGAGATAGGGAGAGAGAGAGAGAGAGACAGAGAAAAAGAGAGGAAGAGAAGGAGAGAGAGCGGGAGAGAGAGAGGGGGGTTCTGAAGGACCCAAAGCCCTTTTCTCCTCACAGAACTGCTAGTCAGCTGGGCGTCCCCATGGCAACCTCACATGTGCCCATTCACAAATGTGATGGCAGTAGCTGCATTTCTCAGCTCTGAATCGCTACCTGGCAAAGAGGAGCCGGCCAGTCCAATCAGGACAGGTCCAGAGCAAAAGGAGATTTAAACAAAAGAAATATAAAAACACAAAGTGTGTTCATCAGTGTAAATAATGATAATCAACGATTATTGTCACATCATTATTAATGTCAAATCACTACAAATACCATGCAGGGTTTTTCCTGCAAACAAACTTAAGCCGCCTTCATCAAATCTTGTGCTGCTATAACTATAACTATTAACTGTACATGAAAACAATAACTTAGTTAAATCTGACTTGATTTTAAAATAACTTTGATTAAAGCTACATAGTGCTGTTTCTATAAAACATGCTGTAATGTGATAAGCTCCTTCAATCATACAATTATCAGAACTCCTCTAAAGTGTACGCCTGAGCCAGTTGAAGGTACAGTATACATGCATGTGTGTACACATATTCGAGATGGTACCACCTCAGTTTCATTCTGAGTCAGGAAAAACCTGTTGTGATATAATCTAGAATCACTACCACAATGCATTTGAAATGAAGAAGGCAAAACATGATTGAAGTGTAGACGTTCAGCTTTAATACCTGGATGCTAATTATTTGCAGTCAATAACCACCTGAAGTCTAGGGAACGTCTTCCATTAGTTTTGTATTCAGTAAGCAAAAGCATGCCCAATTTGGGGGTCAGGTGACTGACTGCGACTTTCAAAAAACATCCCATGTCTTTGCCATAGGAAACTCCGGAGTTGTTTTTGCAGTTCGTTTTGGGTCATTATCCATTTGTATGAAGCATCATCTTATTGGTTTTGCAGCATTTGACTGAATGTGAGCAGAGTGTATATAACACCTTATGCATCACTATGCTTTACATGCTTCATCATGTGGTTTGCTTCTGATTATAAGCCTGTCCTTTTCTTCTCCATACTTCTCTCTTCCAAACATTCTGGTAACCTTGGTTTAAACTGTCCAAGCAATCTTGCTCTAAAACTGGGCCTGTGTTTTTAGAGATTTTCCGCCAAAATCTAATCTGGCCTTCCTGTTCCTGAGTGTTAGCAGTGGTTTGATTCTTGAGATAAACCTATTGCATTGACTTTCATGAAGGCGTCTCTGTTTACATTGGCAATGATAAGCCAACCTCCTCAACGTCCTTGAGTTGACTTTGTGAAGGAGTTTTTCCTCACCACGGAAAAAATTCTGTGGTCATCTTTTCAGGGTTGCTGAGCTGTTGTCAGAGCATTCTTTCTTTTAAACAAAGTACCAAACTGTTGATCTGGCCACTCCTGACCTTTACTTAACTCATTAAATAATAAGGAGGAAACAAGCCACACCTGGCCACGAAACTGCCTACCAGTCTATTCTTGTTAAAGCCCTTGAAAATGGAGGAAGTAGGAAAAATGGTTGCAATTTCTAAATGGTTAATGGGATATTTTTGTTAAATCCCTTGAATTAAAGCTTTAAATCCATCATGATGGTGTAAGAGGTTTACGAAAAATTGTGTCTTTATTTATATGTATATAAGTCGACAGTGACCAACTGCTCGCTTCATATCTACATAACTAGTCCGGCTGTTTGTCTTTATCTCTCCATCTCTCTCTGGGCAGATTTCTATCTTTATTTCGCCCCTCGGCACGGCTCCCTCTGTGATGTTGTTGTTGCAGTTGCTGTGAGGGAGAGAGTCAGCTGAGGCCTGCAACACACTGTCGCAGTACAGTTACACATGCAGACATGAGAGAAACCAACCTCCCGCACATTATCAAATTCACCATCACCATCCTTACACAGCAGGAGAAAAGAGAAGGAAAGCGAGCGGAAAAGCTATGACTAAAGACAGACTTTCAAAAATATAACATTAGAAGCAACAGTTTAGTGCCACCATCTAGCTCCAAGCTAACAAACTAGCCACAAGCTAACATGCTAGTCACAATACAGTAATATGATGAAACGTAATACAGTTCAATACAATACGAAGCACTCTCAAATCCCCAAAGAGACAAACAGATGACAGCGAGACGAACAATTGTGACAAGGCGCCACTGTTTCTAACTGCATGTGCCCTACTGTTGTATATACAACAATATAACGAGCCACTCTGATTTTTAGATTTGTGGCTACTCTACACACCGAGCATTACATAACACAGCTCTGGTTTGGCTCACACTTGTACACCAGACAGGAGATGGCTTATTTAAAGGGATCTCTGCAATCACCTCCCATTACACTGTAAATCCAGACACATCTCTTAACAGGTCTTCCAAATCACAAACTATAAAAAAGCCTACACGGAACCTAATCTATAACCGCCACAACTGCACTGTACACTGTGGCAGCACACAGATATTTGACCAAAAAATTTCTTAACTCCTCATCACGCAAAAACCAGCGGACTGGTCAGCTTCCTATGCAAATCCCCAGAGCATCGTAGCATGCTGAATAGATCAGAAACATCTGGATCACTCCCACTGGGCTCATGGCTCCCCCCATGGGTCTTCTCTTCCTGCCTCATCACACAACAGCATAGACATTACTGCCCCTAGCAAACCAAGAAAACACTCTAAAACCTTTAAATGCTGCCTGTTGGCCCGTTGAAGGTTCTGAATAAGCCACATGCATTTATTAGTTTTGGAAGAAAATTCTTAAAATTGTGGACAGGACTAACTAACTCCACACTATTCACAGTCCAGCAGTCATACTGGGGTGATTAAACACACCAGCGGAACCGGTCCACAGTGATCCACAAACACCAGCACATCAGCATTACTGCAGTGCTGAGAATGATCCACCACCCACATAATACCTGCTCTGTGGTGGTCCTGTGGGGGTCTTGACAATTGAAAAACAGGGTGTTAAAGTATGCAGAATACAAAACAATACAATACGCTTTGCTGAATAAATCATGGATATGAATGTTTTATTAGAAAGAGCAAGATTAGTCCAGTTTCACTGGATCCGCCACCCAGTTGCTAAAAAAATCTAGTCCTTTTTAAAATAAATATTGTGACATCATACCATGAAAAAATTTTGTGGTATGTAGTGATTAAATAAATTACGGATTAAATGTTTAAGAACTGTGCAGATATGCACCCAGATAGAGAGAGAGAGAGAGAGAGAGAGAGAGAGAGAAAGAAAGAAAGAGAGAAAGAAAGAAAGAGAGAACGAGAGAGAGAGAGCGCAAGTTTCTCTTATTTCTCTCTGCTAGGCACTGCAATGATAGCTTCACCGCAGAGTTTGTCACCTTTTACTTATTTTACTTTATGTTAAGTATAGTATATGAAACTGAAAATAAATGCTGACTTCTTGTGAAACTTCTTCTGAAGCTTGCTTCAGTGTGACACTATGCAGTAAAACGACAAAGTTAAAGAGGTTGGGTTCAACTGTAGAGCAGCTAGATGAACATGAAACAAAATTATAGAGACATACTATAAAGTAATATAGCACAATTAAATATTGTCATTGACCTGTTTAACACACATATACAATTAATAATTCAGTAAAATAAAATATTAACACTATATACTCTGCTCACAATTAATTTAAGACACGGTACTCAGTATTAAATTTAACTATGATTATGTTGTTCACTGGTATAGATCAATAGAAAATTTGGTTTTCAAACCATTGCAGTAGATGACATCATTATTATAATGTCCATTCTACATAATGTGAATTATCACGTTATGATTTCACCATGCAGTGTTAAACACCTAATACGCAGGCTTTAGTGTATCAGTACTTACAAACAATCCAAAACTCAATAAATAAAATAAATATACACCACAGACTGCGCAAAACCACTATACAAAAAACTAAACACACTTTGCATGAAGACAGATAGTAAACAGACCCTGTTACTTTAAGCAGCAACTGAGGACTGATAAGAGTAACAGCCCTTGTTACTAAACAGCAGATATTCCACCATTTAATCTATATGCAAATAAGAATGCACTTCCTATATGACATGAATCATCTCACAACCAAGCCACCTCAGTGATTATTAAGGAGTCACTGCTACAACACTTCACAAGCCTATTAAATATGTGCACATGGTTTGATCAAGTTCGGGTGTGTACAACACCAAAGCAACAACCCATTAAGTTATTACCTGCCAGCTTGGCAAAAACAATATTCACCAACTGTACAGGACCATTGTGTAAAGAAACGGGTCAAGCAGGCTGTTTAATAGGCCTACTTTGTTTTGCACAAATAAAAACAGAAAGATTAGGCTTTATAACAGTCAGCTGATTACTAAACATATGTCAGTTAGTTTTAGAATGAGTCACAGAATGACAATGATGGTGAAATACTGGGCACCTCCTGCGTTCATGACATCCACAGATACAATAGCAGCGGGGGTGGGGGGGAAGGCTTAAAGCTTTAAAACTGTATTAGTGATGTGTCCCTCTGCCTTTTCCCAACATCTCTTTTGCAAAATTCTGTCTTCATCCAGCAGTCAGCACCAAGCCTGAATTAGGAGCTCTGGGCCTAAGCAACCTTCCCTGCAGTAGTAGTGGGCAACATGGGCTAAACTTTACGCCACTGCATAATTAAATATTCTAGTTGTATCAGTACACATTAGGATATTTAGGGGTCGGCAACATGCCAATGTTTTATTGTTACTATGATAAATTATGCTTTTCTATGTATTCGCTTTGCTAACTAAACTTTATTGTTTTCACTGAATTTAGTGCAGTTAGCAAAACACTGTGAATAACAGCAGTTGTGCTTTATTATAAGCAGCATTTTTTTCTAACAATTACAGCATTTTTTTATATATGGCACTACAGATTATATTTTGTCCATTACAGTTTTATTAATTGTTAGAAAACTAAATACCTTGACATTTATTGTATATTGTGAAAATGTCATGAAGTATTGAAATAAACCATTTTTGCCATATCCCCTTCCCCTGTGTTACACTATCAAATAAAACTATTTTATATGCTTAGCTAAACATATTTTTGAAGGTTAACAGTGTCTTACTCTTCTTATTATTATTCTGTTCTCTAAAAAGACTTTTTAACAAATTGAATACACAATAACAGAAAGATGGGATGTTTTGTGATTTGTTACAGATTCTTAAAAATACAGTATAGATTTTTAATCTGTTTTAAACTCCTGACCGCTAGATACAACACACATATGTCTCAGCATTGAATTGTAGAGGTTCCTAATGGTGTCCTGCGATAATACATCCCATGTGGCTTGCATATTCTTACACAGTTCCTGGAGATTTGGTGGCACGGGTGGTGGTGGAGTGGCACCAGGCTTTCTGGACGTGTGACACGTGACAACAAATCATTCATCACTGACCACGGTACCTCCACACAAAAAATTACTGGTCTATTATCTTCACCAAGACAAAAGCGGGACTTATCACTGAAGATGACCCGCTGCCATTCTGAGTCACTTCATGACAGTCTGGCACGACACCATTGCAGCCTTTGGTAACGTTGACATGGTGTTATAAGCAGTCATCGTAACGGCCTGCGTGCATGTAGTCCTGCATCATGCAGCGGTCTGCCAATAGTGCATGTCTCACAAACTTGCCCACCAAGTTTCATTTCTGTTGGTTGATTCTTTCTGGGTGCAACTAAATGTGTAACTATTCTTTTGTGGATTAGTGTAGTAGTACAGTACTTTAGGTACAACAGACTTGACAGCGGGAGGTGATGGAGGGTCTACTACATCATCTGAGACAAATGGGATAACGTAGGTGAGGTTTGTACTGTTTGTACGCTAACTGCACTTTTTACAGCATTCCTGTGTAACAAATAGGAAAAACAATTTCAACCGGTATTCTGACTGAACCTGTATACCACTACTGCTCTGCCCTGTGGGTAACAACAATGCTCCAAAGCTGGCACATTACGTCCAGTGTACATCTCTCCACTTTATCACATGGCAACACACCACATAGCAACACAACTACAGGTTACTGCTGCTAAAGCCTCCTAACTTCCACACTGGACAAAGCTTTTACAGGTATTGCATTAAGGTTGCCAGTATGTTGATAGCTCGGTGTACAGCAGTGTTTGCATGTAGCAATATCCATATTTTGACTTCTTGAAAACCTTGTAAAGTAGGGCATTTAAAGTGGGAAAATGCAAGTACAGAACAATGCTTTTTTGCCTTGGAATATTCTATATTAGCAATATAATTTCTAAAAATAGCATTAATTGTTCCCTTTACAGAAATTGACTTCAAGCAGGAGCTCCCAATATGGGCACAAGAGTTACTTCAGAATGACACGCGACTTTATAGGTCCACGATCAAAACATTCCTTCAAGCGGACGGAGAGTGTGCAATATGCTATTAGAGGTTACGTCATTATGCATGTTTTTATTGAACTAAAACATAGATTGTTCTAGAGGTTGTGGCTTCTGGGGGTGATTTGTTAAAGCGATTTTAGTCTAAAGCAAAATAGACAGTCTAGTGGGGAGTTATTCAGAGTGGTTTAGTGTGAAAGGCTCAGTTCTACAGAAACCTACTTTGTCAGAATTGGTAACAGCAGTGACAGGAACCAGACCTCCACCTCTAAAAGCTCCTTTACAGAACGTTATAACATGAAATGCATAGATGCAGGCTGCCTGTTGTTTGAGACGTTTTTATCACTTTTTTTTTTTTTTAAAGATGTGTGATTCACAGCTTTGTGCATGCAGTGCGTCCCATGTAAAAAAAAAATCCCCAAAGAAAACGTATTATTATTTTCAGATTTTTTTTTTTTTTTACAATCAGCATTACATACAATAAATCAGGCGACTCGGGTACGTGTGCTGGTGACTTTGGATAGTAAATAAAACGGCTATTAGTGCTGCAGACATGGTGACTCCTGGTTCCCATCACCACTACTGATCAGTAATCAGAGCCTGTATGTTTTTGCACAATGAACCATATAACACCAAACCACTCTGAATGACCCTGAGTAATACATGAAAACCTACTTATTTCCTACTACTAATTACAACAGCAGGATGGTGTGTATGGCCACTCATTTTTGCACCTACAGTATTTCCAGCATATGCCAATCCAATATGCATAAAGAAAACATAGCATTAGGCCTTAACAGAGAGTGCAGACATTTTTTATTTATTTATGTTTTTTAACACTTCCTCAGGACCTCAGGACAGAGAACCATATCAAGCCAAAATAAACATCCAACATCGTTACATCCACAACCTACAGAGAACACACGTGCAACCTTTCACTAGGACAGCTGTAAAGACAGCTGAGAGGTTAGACACCTCTTATCCTGTCCCTGCTGCACTAGCCTGATACTATAGGTCGCAGCTGTGAAGTAGTGATCCAATCACACTGTATGAAACAGTTCACAGAAAGCAGATAATGAGGCTCAGAAACAACAGCCATGTATGGTACTGTGAGGTGCGGTCAGCGCTGCATGACTATGCCCATGCAACATGCAAGGCTGGAGGAATGGACCTATAGACAGCTTTGCTGCTAAAATGCAGGAATGACAGCTCGTTCTCCGTGTGTTTTATATCCCCATCGTCATTAAAAGCCTCCATCTCTGGCTTTCTGTGAATGTTATGTGCTCATTAGCTCCAAGGTTGGGCTGGTTTCGCCATGCTTTATATGAGCTACCGCAGAAGAACGCAGTTTATCAGTAACACATTGGCCTGGATTTCTATCTCGCTATTATTTTACACCACCAAAAACACCCTTCCAACACGCGACGAACTGGCCCATTCTGAAACTACAGCCACTCGGTTTAACTGACGGCTAGAGGCTAACATGGCTAAGCTAAAGCTACCCAGCTAGCGAGTGTGTTTTGCAGAATGGAGATTTATAAGCGCGAATAAAACAGACAGTGACAGTCTATTTTACAGAAACACCACCGGTGCCTGTCTGAAACACATCCTGACCTCAAATATTTGCATGCTATCCGGCAAAGAACAAAGCCGAAAAGGGGTTTCTCGGGCCGGAATGAGTGCTGGCTGCCTGTCCGTATGGTTGCTAGCGCTAGCAAGCTAACACAATATAACTACATTAACGTTCACCACTCACATACAGTCTGAAAAGACAAGCTCGGAATGGACAATTATGAGACGCACCGCAGCGCAGACTAAATCTAAAAGAAACATATACGAAAGCCTGGTCCAATGCCCTACCTGTTTCAGGAGAAGAGGGTTTATTTATTTTTATTCCAGAGAGATTTGACATAACATCGCCCAGCTTTAGCAGCAGAACTGCCGTAAACACAAACAGCGGAACCCGCGTGCACTGCGCATGCGCAGAGCTGCAAACGCTGCACGCTCTCTCGCACGCTTTTTTCACCTAGGAAAATCACAATTTACCCACAATTACATACATCAGTTTCACAACGAGTCTGAAACGCTACAAAATATTTCACAATAAGCCTCAGCATGTTCAAAAGTTATTAGGGAGAGTGAATTAAAAATTGAAAACCTTTTTAGATAAAAACTGTCCTATAGTGATCAGGTGTTAAAAACAAGTTCTTAAAATCTATTCCTTTCATTAGTAAGAATTTATGTAAAAAAAAAAAGTCAGAAAATGTGCTAAAGTCTTATTCCTACTATTTATATTCTGACAACAGGAATAAAATTCCTTTACATTTTAATTTTCTTATATCTAACATATTTAATCAAAATTGACTAATACCCCCCACTGATTTACAGTCAAATCCAGATTCTAATCCTGTAATGTGAAACATTTCAGGTCATAAATCAATAAGAAAACAGGATTTTTTTTTTATATACATGAAAAAGAGTTTCTCAAAGAAAAAGGTAAGAAATCTCAGATTCTTTTTCCTCACACTAAGAAAAAAATAAAGGTCAGTTCTGTAGTCATGCTTTTATATTGATGCTTTTTCAAGTAGATAGATCAAGGAGTGCGAACACCCTCAAACAGCGTCACACACATTGGAGCAGCTTACATTACCTGGTAGTAACATTGGCATGTCACTTCACAAAATAAGGTAGTGTCTCCTTTATTTCAGACGAGTGGAGTGTACCGGAGCTTTGTTAATCTCTGTATTACCGCAAACAGTTTAACCACTATAAACCTTGTCAGTACATACCTATTAAAAGAACTATTAAGGAATATAAAATCAAATCTTCCTGCTCATTAAAGAGTTTTAAAACACCATTTAATTTAGGGTGCTGGAAAATGAACTACAAAACCAAAACAAATATTTGCTGTTGTGATGTCATAATACAATCTTCACATATATTCACCAGCTGGCACAGGGGTGCAGAGGGTGGGCTGTCGCCTCAGAGCAAAAATGGCCTGGGTTTGATTCCTGGCTGGGGAGTCCAAGGTCCTTACTGTATGGAGTTTGCATCTCCCCATGTCTGGGTGCTCCAGTTTCCTCCGACAGTCAGGCTGATTTTCTGCCCTCTGCCCAATGAGCGCTAGGAAAGGGTCCAGTACCCCCTGCGACCCATGAGGAAAATGGTCTGCTTTCAGTCCTTCTACCACAGCTTAAGCAGTGAAGACATCCTGGATGTCTGGTTGACTTGAAACACAAACTGAATGGAGGAGAGGAGGAAAAAGGTTCATAAAGTGGTTCTTGGCTTGGATAGTCAGATCTATGGAAAACCTTAAACTGATACATTTGCATTAGACAGAGTTTCTTTAAACACCCGGGTGGGGGGAAAAAAAAAAAATAAAAAAAAAACAAAAAAAAAAAATCTAGATGCTGCTATTCTATGCTAAAAGCGCATCTTTCAAACCAGACAGTTTGCTGGACCATTAGGAACATTTCTTCTCACAAAATTACACCAACAGAAACTTTACACCATGAGGAAAAGCAGCTCAGAATCGGGATTTTAAAAAGTTGATAGTTCTGATAGGCCTAGAATAAGAATCTACTAACGGCATCAGATTCCCCGTCTAACCCAGTGTTTAAAACTACTGGCCGCAGTGACAGTTTCTTTTAAGAGATAGAAAACAAATTTGATCCATAACACACTGGGGTAGACGGTCATTACAAATACAACAGGATTTCTCAGTCAGTCAGAATTTAGTCCATATCCGTCTTAGACACATCGGTTAAAACAGCCACTTTAATAATAAGCAAAAGGCTTTCAACATTCCTTCTTTCGAAACTTGCTGATTTATTAAGCAGCCCTTGCAGTTCCACCACCCTTCACCAGATGGCTCTAACACACATGAGAGAAGGCAAAGAGGAGGCAGAACACATGATAGTGATGAAACTGTTTTATTACCTCAGCATGCAATAACACATCATAATCTTGAAGTTATCATCATCATGGCATCAACTGGCTTGGTACAGAGCATCAGACCGTAGCCAAGGTACGAAAAGCAAGAATAGGGAGGTGGGGGGAATAAAAAACAAAAACATTAAGAATCCATTCTACAGCGGCTACAAGTTCATACATGTATCAAACTCAAGCCTGCCTTGCAAGACCAGAAGCAGTTCAGTGGCGCTCTCAAAAGCAAACGCATTAAAATAGTTTTATATTTCATCAAAAGATAGTCCTAAACTTTAGAATCTCTCTCTGATAAATACTTTCTCTTATTTAAATATAGTTGATCATCATAAAACTGTGCAGTTAAAGTCCATCTAACGATGGCTCTGGCTGTATAAACTGACGGATGCGTACCATCTTATATTACATTTACAATTAAATCGAACAATAGATTTGCAAAGGAAATGTCTAATACAGACGTAAAAATATATATATAAAAAAAACAAAAACCCATCAGCTTTTTATTCACGGTCGTACGTATGACGAGCAAGCATGTTTATCATTATGACCTTATGCCCATCAAGCCTGCCAAGTTATTGCAGCTAGACAAATTTTTAAAATAAAAAAATACAAAACAAACGAGATTTCCAGTGGAAAGAACAGAGTATCAAATCTCCTCAGAAATGGGAGTGCTGCAGGCAGATACAAAAAAAAAAATAAATAAAAAAATAAAAAGAGGCCTCAGGCATGCGCAAGACGACAGCAGCAGGGGGCAGTAGAGTCACAACTACACAATCACACCAACTCATCTGCCAGACCTACAATCACACATAGTTCCTCAATATGCAACAGCATCATGCAACTCCAAGCTAAGTGATCAGGCTCAGAAACAAGGAGAGCAAAGTCTTGTGTAAAGCTTCATGAACCGGAATAAAACCTTAAACAGGCCTGGCTTAAAAAAAAAAAAAAAAAAAGGTGCCTTTTCTATCCTGCTCACCCAAACCCCAGTGATTCAAAGCAATACATAGGTACTGTGATGATACCATAGTTAAAAGGAAATTCCAACTAAAATTTCCAAAACTCACTCATAATTCAATTGTCAAGTTGCTAGTCACCAAGTGGTTTGAAGTGAAATGCTTCAGATTTCTGTACAGTGACTGTGATGGGAACCAAGGTGCACCATGTCTACAACCGAAATACAGCCTTTTATTTATTTCGCATAACTGACACCAAAAGTAAAATGGTGACTTTCAGCCTTACAACACCCTGAATGCACCACTCCACCACGACCAAACCATCATGAAACATCATAGGACTGCTATCAAGCGCCACATGTCATAACCACTTCTGGTTCTGACTCTACAACGAAGCTCTCAAACCACTCTAAATGACCGTTTACATCTTAACCATTTTATTTTACAGACACATGTTTACCTCTTCCCTTCGGGGAACAAGGAGGAACAGTGGCTTTAACAACAAAAACATCAGATTTCCAGGAGGAACTGTGAAAACACCTTGGCTGGGACTACATTCAGATTTCTCTTTCCACATATTGTAATCAGCATTTTCTTTCGGTTGGAATTGCTTGGAAAGAGTGTCGGGCCAAACAAACCCAGCTTTTTTACATTTGCACAAAATCCTGTGGGACCTGCTGGAGATGTGTGAAGATTCAGAAGAAAAAGGTTCACAATGTGGTTCTTGGCTTGGATAGTCAGATCTATGGAAAACCTTAAACTGATACATTTGCTTTAAACACCCGGGTAGAACAAAACTTCTAGATGCTGCTATTCTATGCTAAAAGCGCATCTTTCAAACCAGACAGTTTGCTTACATTTCTTCTCAGAAAATTACACCAAAGGAAACTTCACACAGTACTGCAGACTCCAACACAGTGAGGAAATCGAAAGAATCCAGCAAGTTCTGTATACTGCAGTTAATCAGGAGCACAACAGAGACGTAACCAGCTAAAACAAACCACAACAGGACACAGCTATTTAATGGGTACAGCTTCTTGCCCACGCTGAACAGACTTTTTATTGCAAAGACTGTAATAATTTGCCTGCAGCATCACCACATTTATAGGTTTTCTTTAAACTGCTGCAAAATGGGAGCAAAACAAAGCCTGTTGCGTTATTTTGTTAAATGTATTAAATAAACCCAACAAAAACTGCAATGGTACGTCAAAATCATGGTGCAGACAACGAATCACCCAGCTTTACTCTGAAGAACTGCACAGAACAGAAAAAAAAACAAAACAATTTCTTTAGAGAAGCGGTTCTCAACACTTTCCTCAGGGATGCCACAGCTAGAGGGCTGTGTATCATGTCCCCAGTTTTCTGTATTTAAATTCTGTACATCTACATGAAAACCACTACCATCAGACCCTTATTTCAATTCATTTTTTATATTATTCAAATTTAGAAACAGACAGACAAACCAAGAAGCACTGGCAGAAATCAGCTTCACAATTCAGTTAATCAGCAGGTGCATTTGTATGGCACTAAACTTGAATGTTGTATGAAATATTCAGCAAAGCCTGAATGAAAAACAAAAGTATGCTCTTTTTTAAAAAAAAATAAAAAATAAAAATAAAAACCCACCACACAAAGATGATCAGACATCTGAAAACTGTGGGCATGGTTAATGAGCCACTTGATTGACAGATTTCTGTCTGACATTCTTAAGCAGGCTCTAGCTCTCATACAGTACTATCATTCGGATGCTTTTAAGTGACGCATACCTGGACGAAGCAGTCACGGCAGGACAGATGTGCAGACAGACAAATATATGGACAGAGCAACACACAAAGAATCCCTGGTGTCCTCCCTGATTCTTTAAGTACTGAAATTCAGTACTGAATAACAATTTTCAGATGACGTTCCATAAAGCTGCTGATTTTCAATATCCAGCACAAAGTTAGAGAATTTAGTCTGGGGGACCATGTTCTGGCCACTATTACAAAGAGGCAAAAGTTGGACCATCCATTATGTCACTCCAAAGAACCTCTCCTGGCACTGAAAGGCAATCAGGTATTTCGTTCTGACCTGTTAAAACCTGTAAGCATGAAAACAGACAGCAGACATAGATAGGCGGCCTATTTTTAGACAGCACAGACCAGCTTGGTGCACACAGGCAGCTCTATATTCATCCACATTATACAGCCTACTTAACTATATTTATATAATATATATTATATTTCCTATACTAGTTTATTTAGTATAGTTCCTATACTATCCTATTATATATAGGAGAAATTTCCCTCAAGCAATGCAACACCGTATTTCCCTTATGCCGTCACTCGTCCGGGGAGGGGGCGGGGGGTTGAGAAAATTAAACAAGTTTCAGTGCACAAAACTTCAGCAGAATTACACAGACCCTGAATGGACTCAGACCACTACAGCCATTTCAACCTGTGACAGCCAAAGCCATTTTAAACAGGCAGTAGAAAACGTGACAGCTGACAAAGCTGTTCATGTTGTTTTCTACTGACCAAAAGACCAACAAGGAAGGAAAGATTCCTGATACAAAATACTCAACAAACAACTTCACGGAAGTTAGCGATGTTTCATTCGAACGAAAAAAAAAAACAAACAAAAGATGCATCTGAGAGAAGTGTTTTCCTAGTGAGAAAAAGGCAGAGTATGGTAGCTCATGCTTAGTCTGAAACCATAACACTCACAGACACTAAACTGAACGAGAAAGACTGCATTGTTATGGCTTAGAAACAAGCATTAAAATAAAACAGGGAACTAGAAGAAAAATAGGGAAAATGAAAGTGTTAAGTTCTTTGTATTGTTAATACCACAGTCTATTCCCAAGCAAAACAATGCTTCTCACATTTAGAACTAGGCAACAAAAACTTCCTGTGGTGAGGTCCTATACGAGAAGTAACACCGGCTCATCAGTAGTTGGGGTTAGGGTTTACATGAAGTGTTAAAAATCAAGGCATTGCAAAAAAGCAGAAGTAAATCTGATCACAATGGTCACCGTGCACACATTAATGCTGCCGTATTACAATATCTGACACTGCAGAGCTCAGAAAACAAGACAACGATGGGCTGAAGACGGCATCAAAATATACTGTACCACCTCCCAGGCTAATAACGCAATAAATGGCTTTGCTGCAAAACCCAATTAACGCATAATGAACAAAAAGCACACATTGCTTTTCATGCAATGATTCATTCAGTGGTCAACACTGTACTGTCAATGTACAGTATTTACTGAGCACCTGGCTTATTCCTCACACACACACACATACTGTAAACATTGCAACATATCTATAGGAACCTGCTGGCAGGCACTGCCAAATTAGTCTTTACGCAGTAGATTTAAGTTATCAGCAAGAACCTTGTTTTACTACTTAGATGTCACACTAGATTAATGCAGTCTTTCACTGGCTAAAGAGCGGCACCGGTGAGGATTTAGATCAGGTGACAGACAGCCTGGTGACCTGAGACGGGGTTGTAAACGTAAACACTTTTTGCATAAGTGATAAATGAAGGGAAAGAGTGGGCATAACTGAAAGTCCCTGGTAGCTCTTAGAGAATATATATTATCAATATTAATAATAATTAAAAGGATTTTCAACCTAAACATGACAGCTACAGAAATCCTTTATATTGGGGAGGGGGGGGGAAAACAACCACACCACATTCTCCAACGATTACCTTCAACTCCTTTACTGGAATAAATCTATTTATCCATGGCATTTATTTGCTTTATCTCCCTGCACATATTAAAGCTATCTGCTAAAAGAATGATTGCGTTGCCTAGAGAATGTGGAGCAGGTGAGGGGGGACGGGAAAATATTTTAAAAAACAAACAACAAAAAAATAAAATAAAAAAAAATCACAACAAACAGCTGTTTGTTGTGAACTAAATATCACAGGGGCCTCACGACCCCTCATACACCTCATACCCTCCAGAGGGTATTTGGAGATGAAGACACTGACTGTTTTTCCCCATCAGCTCCCATTAAGAAGCATCTCTTTCCCCGGGATGGGTTCCGGCATGTCTGCGGGCCGCGCTGAGCCGGACTTTATCACCAGACCTCCCACACTTAGGCCTCCAGAGTTCAGGACCGCAGGGGAGAGAGATTTTCTGCAACACAAGAGACACAGCCCAACATTAATGCAAAGTGAAGAAAAAGGGGTTGGGGCAGACACAGACACCTTTAACTTACATTTAACCAGAAACAAAAGTTCTGCAAATATTACAGCACAATTCCTATTTATTTGCCGAGGCTGACAGGCACGATTTTAACAACATGAGGAAACTTCTTTACCTCTTGTATCCTGCAACATATTAGCATATTTTGTGCTGGTGTTCTCAGACTATAAATACTCATTAATGAGATCAGGTGTGAGAACCAGGTGTTCCCCCCACTCAGAATCTGCCCTATGAGTAATCATCACTGACACCACACACCAATATAAATCAGAACAAGTGAAATAAAGCTGTTTTTTAAAAGAAGATACAAATACATATGAAATTTAGACCAGCACTACATTGATTTGCCAAACATCTAAGATTTAGATGGAAACAACATTCAGCTAACCTAAACGCCATCTTCTTTAACAAATGAGCGTCCATCATATGGTCAGGCAAATGCTGGTCAATCTGTGAGCTTGTTGAAGGATCGCTAAATGCACTGGAGAGGTGATTCCCAGTCCGCGACTCCAGAGACACCTTCAAAATGGGAACATAAATAAAAAGATTTAAAAATAAATATCAAAACAAATGAATTGGCATCCGTTACGAGAATCTATATTTCAAACTCTTGCAATATTAAAACAGCCACAGTTAAGGGTTTAGAATGCACACTACAGTATGTACCACAGCACAGAACAACTCAAATATACTACATACTACAAACCCCACACCTTACAATACAAACAGAAACTCCTTGCAGCACCTACCTCAGACTGGTGCTCATGTGATTCGGGCTCCTCCATATTGAGAGCAGAAAGCTCCAGTTCGATATCCTGGTCTGGTTCACTCTCAGTGCCATCTCGCACCAGCAAATCGACACACTGTTTACCTCTACTGCTGAAGGAGGTGCGCCTGCGATCACTAATGCAAACAGATTCGCACAACAGTTAGTGCTAAAATTAACCCTCACCACTTAACATGTTTTGTGCTGGTGTTCTCAGATTTTGAATACTCATTGATGAGATCAGGTGGGAGAATCAGGTGTTCTCCACTCAGAATCTGCCCTATGAGTAATCATCACTGACACCAAAAAGGCACCAATCTAAATTAAGATAAACAGAACTGCAAAATGATGACAAAATCATTTAGTACAATTTTATTCAAGACAAAGGAACTGATCAAACATGTTTATAGGTCAGTGTCTGCAAGCATGGACTTTAGCAGCAATAAAAAAAGTTCAACAACCAAGCATTTAAACTATTTTAGCAATGAGGTGGGACAGCTAGCACAAGCTGATGTTTCATTTTTGTCAAATTCAAGAACATACCAGCATACCATAATTCATTTCAAGCTGTGGATGTAGAACATTTTATCAATCTTGTGTAACGTCAGCTGGCCCCAGGCCATATGCGTTCAGACAGAACAGCTCCATGGCCTGATTTCTAAAATCTAAAATCTCAAAAGATATAACATGGCTTTAAGTTATATTTAAAACTATAGCATGTTTACAAATGTAAAAAGTTTATTATGGCACTGTGTGGAAATCTGACTGCTGTAGTGGTTAGCTAAAAAAAAAGTTAATAAGTCAGTAACTTTTTTTTTTTTTTTTTTAACAAGTAAAGCTTTGTGAACTTGCACGCAGCAGTATTAAAAAATGATGAGGTTGACACATGGTGTCAAACTCAAAACAGGGGAAAGGACAGTGCACTATATTAAGATAATCCACGTGCTCTGGGCAAAGCATTCCCGTCCAGGTCTAAACACAGCCATTTTTGAGGAAAACAACAAACAAAAAAACAAACACAGCAACATTCTCTATTGGAGCTGCACATCAAAGCAAACAAATTCAGTTACCTCTCTAGGAAACTGGAGCGTCTGGAGTCAAAACCACATGGACCCCATCTGCAGTCAGCCTGCTCAAAGTGAGAGCTATAATCTGCAAGGAAGAAAAGCAGGGGATAAATCCACATGAAAACCTTCAAGCAACACTTAACTGTTACCAATGTTGACAAAAAACAAACCATACATCCATACTATATAACATGAGACAAAAGATACAAGTAACATTCAAGCTGCTACTAATGGTTTTAGCCATGCAACATTATATCATGTAAACCATAAAAGCAAGAGATGACAATATGGTTTGAGCCAAGTGTAAGTCAGACATCCGGTGCACCGTGCAAGTTGTGCCAGGGGACAATTTTACATTTCTTGTTAGCTACACTAGCCTTAAAACAAACAAAACTTAGGTTTAAAAAAAAAAACAAAAAAACCCTGCTCTAGAAAACACAAACACAGCAACCTCTTCCTAAGTCCCTGGCTAGATTAGCCAGATGTGCGTGAATTCAACAAATTCAGCAGAGGGAGTACTTATTGGACACAGGTTGGAAATAGACTCTGTATGAAAGCAGCTCTCCAGGACAAGTACAGGAAACCACTGGACCAGGCAAACACCTCCCGCTATCATAAATACATAAAATGCATCCCTTTTGCTCTGTAGGACCAGTTATATAACACCATACATTTTGCACTTTGGTTATCAAACTGCATCATTTGAGGTGTGGAGGCATGGAAAAAAGGACCAAGCAAAGTGGTTGATGCAAACCTCTGAAGTTTATGGGTGTGGTGTTGATTCTGCCCTGAGCAGCCGTGGCCTGGACGGGTTCTGTGGTGTGGTAGTCTGTGCGAGAGGCGCGGGAAATCGCTCCCCATTTGGAAATAATGGGTCCCTCTCCAAATGGGATGATGGGGTCCTCATCCTTCATTCGCCTGTAAGGTTCCAAAATGTGCAGCCAGTGCTTACCTGCACCTTCCACATCCTGCAGAGAAATTAACCAGGAGATAAAGATCAAGCTGTAGGTTCTCTCAGCTTTGTGATTTAGTTTTTTTTGGGTTATGTATAGAATCATTGTCCACAAACAAACCCATTTTTTAATTTAGATTTTTATATAAACATGCGTTGAAAGTTAAGAAATAGGCTGTAGAGAGACTATATTGTTCTGCCATATTCGTGCACAGTGTAGGCTCCTGGCTTTGACATTAATATAAAAAATAAATAACCCTCACTGTTCTTCCACTGCAGCGCTACACAAGCCAAGGCAATTAATGTAGTTTGCATTAATGTAGTTAGTTTAGGTAACCACATACAAAGCTGCAGAAGCATGTACTTGTTTTTATTATTTATTTTATGCTCAAGATAAGCAATTACCCTTTAACAAGTACTGGCATCTAGAACGTAGGAATTTCCACAAAAATATGCAAAAGTAAAAAAATCATACTTCAAATGGGGTGTGGACCACAGTCATCAGAACACGAGTGAGTGAGTGAGTCAGAGAGACAGAGAGAATGAAAGGGTAATGTGATTGCAGAGAATTCTCCTTAGAGCAACTTGTGTAAACTAGGTCTGGAGTGACTTACGCCATGTTGGGAACAAGAGTGGGTGGAGCCAAGAGGCTCAGAGTCAAACGGACTGACTGTGCCACACGACCAAGGTGAGTAACGGGCCACCTCTCCACCTCCACATTTACAGCTTATGCAAACCCCACTGTCCACATGCTAGAGACAGAATAAGAGAGAAGCACAGAGATTTTATCCTTTTCTCTTGTGCTCACACCCACTAAATGCAACAGGCTGACATGAAAAGAATAGCAGTGAGGAGTGAGTCAGCCAGCATGGGTCTCTGGTGCCAAATCTTCTTCTGTGAGCTCCCGTCCACACATGGGTTTTTTTTTTTTTTTTTTTTTTTAAACCAGCAGAATTGCTACTTGCTTAGATTTCTCAGTTGCTGAGCAACAGCTCCACTTTAAATAGCTTAACACCACTATGGGAGGAGGACGCCAGCTTCACTGTCTAACTGAGCACTGTACTTTTTTTTTTTTTTAAATAAATGGTGGGTTCACCCGTATGAAGCGTTACCCAAAACACACAGCTCAAACATGCAGTGGGCCTACCTCTGAGCAGTGATCCACAGCAAAAACAGGGGAAGGCTGTGCTCTGGCGTGGGTGCTGTGCTGATGCGGCCACTGCTCCTGTTTAAGCCTGTAGAGATCCTCACAGCCGAGCGGAGCGCGCCCATAAGAATCCTGAATACAACATACAGAAGATGTTTTACTCCCACATAAACCTCTTCAGAAAACTGCTAACCTCAACCTTCCATTTCAAAAGTACAAACAGTAACCATTAGTTTCCCAGAATTATTTAGCAATTAAATAGGATTGTGCTAAAGGCAGAGACCACATTTCACTCATTATTCAAGAGATATTTCTGGGAGATATTACTTGGAAAGTAAAAAAAACAAAAAAAAAAAAAACAAGCTCAAGCAATGATTAAAAGCTTTAGAAAATGTTTGTTAATGTGGGAAAAATACTTTGGGCAGGGGGTGTGGGGCTGCAGAGGGACTAGAGGTTTAATAAAATGGAACTTTTTGATAACTAAAAATAGGAATTAATAACTAAAAATGTTCAGACTACAAATAAATAAATGTGGCCTTTAGACTTTTGCACAGCACTACAAATACATAAATATTTTCTGTTTAAGAATTTAGGCATTTGAACAGAAAATCTACTTTACATATTTACAGTACTGTGCAAGTCTGAAGCCACATTTGATTCATTTATGTATTTTGTCAAAAAAATCCTTTTAAGTTATTAATTTTTAAGTTCCATTCTATTACAGCTCTTAGTCTCTCCACAGAAAAATAAAAGACAAATTTATTTAGACCAAAACTAAATCAGTTAGTTGCTACCTTCACATTACCCACATTACTTCAAGAGCCAGTATTGCTGCATGAAGATACTAGCAGTTGGAAAATTCTTTTTAATTATTAACACAGCTAAAAGATCACTAGCTATTAAAAACCCCAGTATGGTTTACTACTTCTGACTATAATCAATTAGTCTATGATAAGTGCTCATACTCTGTGCAGAGCAGCTCTCCTGTCCGCAGCACTGCAATACGGGCTGTCGAGCGAATTGAAGCGCTCCCGGAGTGGAGGCTGGTAGATGGAGGAGTGCAGGACTTCTGGAGGAAGAGAATTACTTCTGCCATCCTGCCTGTGGTACAGCTGTGGCCTCCAAACCCGCCGACTGTCATAGACGGGCGCGTAGACCCCGTGTCCATGGGGGTGAGTGTGGTGGATCGGTGCATAAGTGGGTGGAGGGAAGGGGGCCGGGCCTAAACGATCCCGAGATGGGAGGGAAGGGGGAGGCTCCAGATAGGGTGAAGCCAGAGGGTGCGAGGCAGAGGATTCAAAGGCAGGACTGGAGCGAGGAAAGCGCATCACGGGAGGTTTAGGTAGATTCATTATGGATGGGTGGAAATTACCTAGGAATGAAAAAGAGAAGGGGGGCGGGGGAGTGATAAATTCAGAGTCTGAGACCCACTTTCAGGAAAACAACAATTTACTGCTTAGACACCAGTTTAACATTCTGTACCTAAACCAGGTCTGCTAAAGCAGAGAAGAAAAAAAAAAGTGCTGCAGCCCTCCAAGAGTAGAACAGGCCACTCTGTCACTGGATTCAAATCTGTTTTCAAAACCAATGTGGCCCTCAGTTCCCTTACTCTCAGGTTTATAGGCAATATATGAGTCTGCTCTTATATGGCTACCCAGACTTTCCTATTTGCAACTCTTGCTCCTACCAAACAAGAAGGCAAAAGAGCCAATGAACTAGGCTGTTATATATTAGTTGAGAAATGAAAGAATTAGGTTAACGGACTCTAGAAATATTGATGGTTGTAGTTCTAATTAAAGACATTCCAGCAGACCAGCATTACACAACCAAGCCTCTGGGTAAATGTTTAAAAAGTCACTGTAAAACCCAACACCATTCTACGCTGACACACATTATGGGAATAAGGGGCACACAGACACTCACCAGAGGGCGAGCAGGGTGACAGTTCATAGGGGCTGCACTGGTCGGAAAAGTAGCCAGCCTCAGGGTGACCCCTGGGGGGAAAAGCACTCCGTTTGGGCAGTGCTGCTGCGCTTTCTGCAGGAGCTGTAGAAGGGTGTGGCCCCAAAACAGCAGCACTTTGACTTGGACTGGCTGGTGTCTTTGGGGGAGAAGCAGTTTTCCTAAGAGCAAGAAAAATAGAGTTGCGATTGGGCAAACCGTTAATAAAAACATCAGATAAATTATTAGTGTTGGTGAGAACAGAGTAAAGCAGTCATAGAAACTCACATACTCACAAGTTCCAGAAAAGACGCACACACAATAGTGTTAGTCATTCTCAGCTTCCTTATTTTTTTATAATAATAATTTTTTAAATAATGGTGTTCGTCATCTGGTGAAAATTCTAATATATAAAATCTATTATAAAATAGTGCAGCCCTAGTTCAGGATTACGTTCAGGTGACCTTGTGAGCAAATGGGAGCAGCGACATATTTGCACAAAGAGGGAGGGGTGGGGTTGTGCAAAAGAGAGGCATACATTGGCATGGTTTTACAGAAGAAACAATTGCAGCTGGTATGCAAATGTGATGCAACTGCAGCACTGAATATGTACAAGACAAGCTGAAAACGTGTATAAAACATGTTTCAAGTCTAAATGACAACACTTCCATTTACTTATCCATGCTGGTAAAGATCTGAATGATAACATATACTGAATGGCATACTTGGCAGGTCCTGCTAAAGTCTAATGCAGAAAGTAGTGCCAGCTGATTTTGGTTTTGTACACACTGCTTACAGGGAAGCAACTGGAGTTAAACTATGCCATCTTGTGCAACTACCATGATTGAGAAACTCATCACACTCAAAACATTGAGCAGGTTGAGAAGTGTTGCTGGTGTTCTCAGACTATAAAATACTCATTGATGAGATCAGGTGAAAGAATCAGATGTTCTCCCACTCAGAATCTGCCCTATGAGTAATCATCATTGACACCAAACACACAAACTCAAACTCCTTTAATGACCGTCATTTACCATTATTTACTACAATCTTACGATTATATTTATGACCGTTATTTACAGAATAGAGTCTCCGTAGTAATAAAAACAGTGATCTCAAATTATTTTTAAAATGGATCTAAGGGACCTTTTAATTTACTATTACCATATTTTACCCTAAACCCATGTACTTCTATTAATCACATCTTCAGTCTTTTGTTCTGAAGAGTAATGAGAAGCATTCTCGTATCTAAATAATTGAGAAAGATTATATTAGTTAATATGGAGTAGTGTCTTACTGGTCTTGGCTGGGAGCAGGAAGGCCACTTGTTCCATTGGCAAGTGCAAGCAGCCCATCCTCTTGCTCGTGCTCTCCTCCTCTGGGGATGAGACGAGTAGGAGATGAATCCTCTGAGCTAAGACCCTCCTGCTCATGGCTCTGTGGACCCCCCAGCACCACGTCCACAGTGTGAAGAGGAGACTTAATGGAGCCAGTCTTGGGGACAACTGCCAGAGGCAGAGAAGATGGCCTCATTCCCCCACTGACCTTCTTATTCCTCATTCTGTATCTAAGACAAAGGAAGAAAGAGAGAGAACAAGAGTTAGAAATTACAATTGGAACATCAACAAAGAAGGGGAAAAAGAGAGAAAGAAAGAAAGAGAGAAAGAGAGGAAGAAAAAAAAAAAAGAAAGAAAGAAAGAGGCCTCTAGAGAACGAGATAAGCAGAGAGATTAATGGAGGGAAGGTAGAAAGACAAGCTAAGGGAGAGAAGGTCCTGTATTGTGTGTTGTGCTGTGGGTGTGTGAGAGTGGGTGAGCATAAATTAGAATGAGAAGCAGAAAACACATCGCTCTCCTTCTGTGCATGCGCGCACACTCTCTCACTCACACGCACATCTCCTTCTGCACATTATTTAGGCCCTCAATGCTGCCTTTTTTTTCCAGGAATTATTTGTAGCCATCATTTCACACCTGGACAGTTTATTCACCCTGAACTAGATCAGGTGGAATTTAGGACAAAGCGATGACTGGTGACATCAGAGCACCAAATCTCAATGTGTGTATGTTGTTTAATGTTCTATGATGATTACAGACGGCAGAAGAGCTGTTATAACTGAACTGCTTAACAGTAGTGTATAAACCTGTGCCGTCATGCATCCTTACCTCTTCAGGTTATCCCATCTATAAAAGCATGTACAGTTACTGAGAGCACTTGTCTAGTTTGTCCTCTGCATGTTTGTGTTTCTGTTTACTCACTTCTCCAGCTCGTCCTGGGTGTGGGCGAAGGTGCAGTTGGCTCCGCGTGGGCAGCTTCCCTGCTGACGGAGGTCTCTGCACATGCTGGTCTTATACTTGCTGTTGGGCTGAGACTAGGACACACACACACACGATCAAACTCTCCCCCAAAAAATGGACAACCAAATTGTACAGTGCATGAATTTCAAGTTACCAACTACAACACATTAGATGGGGCAGAAGACAGTGACCAGAAATGATGCCACCCTGCATATTTTTACAGTACCAAACCCAGACAAATCACGTTTTAAACGGATCAAATGCACTCAGCAAAGTGGAAAGATGGGGAACTTTAACATTAAATGACTATAGTTTTGCCGATTTACCACAAAATGTAATTTCAGGAATTTTAGGAAGCTGTTTGTGAGCAATAGGAGGGGTCAAAAGCAAAATCATTACTGAATATCCAATACCAACCTAACTTTACCAAGGCTTAACTGAAAGACAGTATCTTATGTCTATTGAGCAAGTGGCCACTACTAGACGTGTTTAATAAGGTTCAAAATCTGTGGGGGGTCAGTCCAGTGTACCTGACCTGTGCTACCCTGTACGTCATCTCAGCAAAAGCTGCTTTAGCACAGTTACTCAAGGTTGTCGATCGTTTTTCAAATGTACAGCGTGTTTCGGATGAAATAGCTCTACTAGATATTGTCCATGGACGGACGGGTCTGAATAAAGCTGCGTTTCACATACAGGTAACGCACCCATGTCATAGCAGGTTTATTCAACTGACCATCTTCATACAGAGAGAGCACATAAGCTCCTAATTTCCATTACTTATTGCAAAACTTCTGACTCATCCATAATAAGCACAGAAGCTGAACCAGAAACACTGTTCTGTTAACGACTCATGACAGTGCTGCACTACCTGAAAAGTTTCGTGGCTCTTTTTACTGAAGTTTTGGATAAATTCTACCAGACCATGGACCACGACCTTGACCGCCAACATCACACTCTCCAGTTCCTCCCAGGAGGGTGCAGCTGCATCTACACACACATACACAGACAGTCACTGAACTCTCCTCACACTCCTACTGTGCTTGTGTGTTAGAGTGTGGGTTAGGGCAGTATGAATGCCAATATTGCAATTATATGGCTTATAAAAGTTTGGCAGTATAATAAAAATCCACTGGTTAATCAATAACGTGAGACTGGCAAGCGGTATGGTGATTAAAAAACAAAAAAGGCTCTTGGTTTACCCAAACACATTACCACAGTGTTGCACAGTCTTCTACAATGTCAGAATTGCACAATATTGAACAATATAATACATAATCCTGCATGCGTCTGTGCACACATACCTGGGTTATGGTCAATACCAGCCAGCAGCTCTAATGGAGCTCGTAAACTGTTGAGATTAGCTGGGTCGCCTGTTCTTTGCAGGACTATGGTGAGTTCTTGGACGCTTTTTGCAAAGGATTCTGGGGACTGGAGCTGGCAGCAGCATTTGGGAGAAAAGAAGAAAACAGTTTATACTTTTATACTTAAAATTAGTTAGTATCAACAAACACATAGCACATAACTTGCTTATTGCCTGTACTAAAACCTTATATCACTAAAACCGCCATTTAAGACTATTCTTGATTTCTAGGCACAGGAATGTTGATTTCGCAATATAGTAGCTGGTGTTCTCAGACAATAAATACTCATTGATGAGATCAGGTGAGAGAATCAGTTGTTCTCCCACTCAGAATCTGCCCTAAGAGTAATCATCATTGACACCAAACATGCAGGCAAGGGAAAAGGTAAAGTGAATGTGTAGGTTGTGGGATAGAACAAAAAGATGGAAGCTCTTTATGGCCCAGAGAAGGATGTGAGAAATTGTCTTTGTGTCAAACAAAGCCATACAACTGACTAGTGAACAAAGCAGGCTTCAAAGCAGGCTTAAAAAACCTCGACTGGTTAAATGACTCATCTGCCACCACTAAAGAGGCAGCTGAGTAATATGTACACGGCTGACTGTCTCTGAATAGCGTAGGAGTGTTTAAGGTTAAAAATGTTTGTATGAAAGGAGCTGGGTGGTACCTTGTCAATGATTGACTGCATGTGGGACTTGTGAACAAGGTCGCCGTATAGTAGAGATGACCACTGCTCAGGAGAGATACGAAGTCCCGCTTCCATGGCAATGTGGACTATCTGAGCATCATGTTCCCTCCTTAAAGCCTCATATGTCCGGAACTCCTCCTTAAGCTGCATCAGAGAGGAGTCTTCATCACGTTTTGTCACCTAAGGAAGAGGACAGGACAAAGAGGAGGTGTATTAATGGGGAGACACAGCCCTATACTCACAGCACAGCAAGTAACCTTAAACAACTTAACTAACTCGCATCAGAGCAGTGCAAAACAACACACAGAAGATAAGACTCCCTAAATATCAGACTACTAAAATAATAACGCTACTTTTAAGTCAAGGTAAACAGATGTCACACTAGAGTTTAGTGCTACAAGTGCAGTGTGCCTGGTGTTCTCAGACTACAAATACTCATTGATGAGATCATGTGAGAGAATCAGGTTTCTCCACTCAGAATCTGCCCTATGAGTAATCATCACTGACACCAAGCATGTGCACTTGTTCTTCCTCAACCTTGACAGGCTATGAAGCATCATTTTAAATAACAGCACACATGTGGTATACCATGGCATACATATCCTGTGTGCCTGGAATGGCTCTTTAGAAGCAAAAGGCTACTTTTACATCACCAGGCTGAAGGTGCTAAACTAACTTTTTGCCTTACAAAACAGATGACAAGGGACATGTATCCGACTTGTAAGCATGCAACATGAATGTAAACGTTCAGATCAGACTTCACATGTTCCTCCTAACACCACCCTGCTTCTGCACTGTGCATACATCATTCAGTGTTAATATGGCAGCCAAGCCAAATGTGAAGTCATGTAGCTTGTAATGTGATCGTAATCAATAAGTCTACTTCAGGAATCAGCTGCCTGCACACCTATATTGGCATTACAACACTACCACCGGCTATGCTACTGCAAAGAGTTCTTAGTTCATAGGCGGGAGATGAAACTATTAGCCAGCCATTTGAAATATGTAACCAACTAACTGCTGGCTACAAGATTCCATTAACTCATGAAAAGATAAGCCCACTAGACTAAACTACATCTTTTGAAATGTGCAACTGTGTTCATGATTCTCTTTCAAGTGAAACATGCTGAGAAAATTAAACTATTTATGCAGAATCTTTGTAATTCACTTTGTAAGTCTAATTTAATCATTTGCAGCATGGCACTGAGGGGTTTAACAGTATTTCAGTAGCACTGCTGCATTTTATCTACTTGCACAACACATCATTGTCAACGCAGCACTGAGAATGAAACACGATCCACACATTGTACCTGCCCTGTGGTGGACCTGTGAAGGCCACCGAAGACAGAAAAACAAATGGGTTACAGTCCCTAATTGTAGAACTACAGCTCTTGAGATTAAAGGTATGCAAAACTTTCAATAGTCATATAAAAGCCTGCCGCTTCTAATCATTTCCTATTAGCTTAGCCATGTGCCATCTGTAGCTCTGGCGAAGAGTGACTATTGTCCAACTAGCCTAAAGAACACCTGTAAACATTATTACAGGTGCAAGTCCTTCAATTTAATTTCCATTTATTTTACAGTTTCTAGGATGGCAGACAACAGCAACTCACGTCTATATTACCTGACAAGAAAAATGTAGTTCTGTTTACTACACACAGTGAACCTACTGGCAACATATTAACCCATTTACACCCATCCATATGCCGATAAAGTTGTAGTTAATCCAGTCCTGGTAACAAAGTCCTGTGAACTGAACTCAGCACACCTGATTAACTCCTTATCAAGTCTTTACAATAGCTGAAGCAGCTGAATTGGAGAAAAACACCCCAGGTCTGCAATCGGAAAGGTTTCTGTGGAACAAGAGGTTTGACCGACATATCACTTGATTGCTGAAACTTTAAGCTGCTGTGGTCTGCAGTGGCAGGAAATCCTAAAGATGAAAGCTATTCTGAAGCATGTTTTGACTTAATGAAGGTTGCCAAGGGAACTCCTGTATAAAGGGGAATTCCATTCATTTTTTTATATTTCTGCATAATCAAAAACTAGCAATGTAAACGTATACATAAGACATTTAGAGTAGTAGGATGTGAGACTGCTTTGCAGTGGTGGTGACTGGAACCCGGCCATTTTTTAACTATACAAACAGACTGTGTAAACGTTGGTGAAATCCGGTAAATTAAAAAAAAAAAAAAAAAAGTTCTTTGGACACTACAATTCTATGCACTCTATACATAGTACTGTATTCTATGTCTCCATAATTAATTTAATTCTTTTACATCAAACAGCTCTGTATGACTAAGCTCTCACAGCTCTGTATGACTCAGTTCGCAACAATTTATAATCCGTTAATCATGTAGAATTAATGTTTCTTTTGCTGATATTGACATCATTTGTATGTTCCTAAAATGAGTATTGTTACACTTTGAACAAACCTTAAAGCAAGAGGCACGGTACAGGAGTTGGACCACATGGCCGATGCTGGTCTTAGATGCCTGAGGAAAGCGAGCTTCCAATTTTTGGACCACAAACAGGACCAGAACCTTCCGTGAGAGAGCAGAGCCATCCTCAAGAGCAAGCAGCACAAGCTTCAGTGCATCTTCCTGCATTGCTGCAACAACAACACACATCCACACAAATATTAGTGCTGAGACAAGCACTGGTCAGGTAACTGAGAGAACTGCCATCTCTTGGTTTCTCAGACTAAAAATACTCATTGACGAGATCATGTGAGAGAATCAGGTGTTCTCCCACTCAGAATCTGCCCTATGAGTAATCATCATGGAAACCAAGCAGGATTATACTGTCTGTTCAAGCACTGACACAATATCTTGATTAAATATGTTTTTCCCCAAAACAAAAATTCTAAATCAAGATGAAGTTATTCCCCTGACTAATTATAAAGCTGACATCCCAAGCCCTATATCTAGCTAACAGCATTGTTTCCTTATCTGTTCCTTCCTTTATCACCTTTTAACACCAACATTGCTTGTTCATCACTTTCTTCATTTATGCATTGAATCTTTTTTGGGTTCAGTTAGCATCACAAAAGCTGGTGATAAGCAAGCTAATGATGCAAGTTCTGAATTAGCGGAGGAACAGACTAGGCATTTTGGGGGAAAAAAGAGGCGTTAACCAAACTGCTCATTAGCCACACAGTTTATTAAATAGGTTTTATTAAATAAAATATTTTTCAATCAAGGTTTGTTGGATATTTAATACTGGATATTTAAAAACTCACGTTTGGAAACATACAAACAATTAAAATTTGATCTGTGTTTCCAGAAACTTCAAATTAAAGTTATGAAGTAAGAAAATTAAAACATGTAAATCAAAACACCACCATGTTTTGTCTTACAGATAGTGATGTCACAATCCTGACCTTTGCATATAACCAGCCATACAGAGAAAAGCAGAAGTCTTTGAAAGTATTCAATACAAAAATGACAATATTTAAGCTCGGTGGTCGATTCAGAGTGGTTTCTTAGCAGCATTAAAACATTGTTAGCTTAAACCTAATGCAACAGCCACAAATCAACAGATAAGCCACTATACAATTCACCACAACACAAACGACTTTGTTACATCCCTACAGCAGCATTGTTTCTTAAATAGTGCCGTTTTCTATCGTGTTACTTACAGCTTAATGACATATTAGCACTGTTCCTACTGTAATACATCCACCTCAATTCAAGAAACGTTTGTTAATAAGCTGGTTTGTTGAATCAGAAAAGGAGTGGAGCGAGTGTAAGGACCTCCGGTGAAAAAATACTTTTGTGTTGTCATATACAACACAAAATCCCAAGCATGCATCATTATACTCACCAGGACCAAGGAACTGGCAGCCTCGCGCCCGCACTGCAGCCCACAGGTTAGCAGAAAGCTGCTGGGGATTTTGGTGCTGAAGGATGAGTTCTGTGACTGTTCGCTCCCCCAGAGACCGGGCCGCTCGCACCGCCCGCATACGGCCCTCCTCCTCCACCAGCTGGCAGTTCACCAGCGTCACCAGCTTTCTCTGCATAGGTCTGCTCAGGGTGCTTGGACTCAGAGCCGCCACACCTTTCGGAGAGAGGATGAGGAGAAGATCTTTAAGCTACACTACAGTTTAAAAAGCTTAAAATTCACTGGCTATTACTTATTTCCTATTAACATCAATAATAATAATAACGATAATAATAACGATAATAATAATAATAATAATGGTGATGATAAAGATAAAATACCTGTGGCATGTTGGACAAGCACTAGATAAGCAACCATGACATTAGTTTTAAGAATTTAAACTCAAGATTCAATCACCGCCAGCAGCAGCATATCCACAGCATAATTGTGATTACAAGTTCACAAATTACACTACAGAAATGAAACAGAACGCAACGCATTCTGTGTAATATTCAAAATAACTAATAAAAAAAAACTGAATACAGCTGAGACAATTAATGCCACGGTGAAGCCGATGCAGATCGACTAAGGTTATGGGCACAGGACAGTAATGAGTCCATCAACACACCACCAACCCCTGACTTTAGAAGCTAAAACAAGGCAATTCTGAAATGAGACCTTCACTTCACAAAAGGGGACACAATGAGGCTGCAGGTCTACTGTGCACAATAAGAGAGCTTTCTCACTGCCCTATAAAAAGGCACCAAAACTATCTCAGTCAGTTAAGAGGGTCTGCTAATGTTTTCAGGTTGTCTGAAGCCCCGTGCAGATGCAGGACCTCAAACACTAGGGAGGTGTTCCTAATATACTAAGCATTTGTAGCGTCTGTTAAAATTCATCACTGTAACCTGCATGAAGAACGACTAGTATGAATGAGCATTAGGCTTTACGTTCATTTCTAGAGTTCTATAGGTTAAGCAATTGTGTGATGTCTAAGGCTCTGAGGTCTTAACTGCAACAATGAATCCTAACCTGAACTAACTGGAACAGATTCATTGAGAGGGTAAATTTTTTAATTCATGACTTAAAATCCATCAATGGCGACTGCTTAACTGAAGGGTATCACACTTTTAAATCTCATGTGTAAATTTTTGGTGGGGGCACACGTTCCACGGCGGGCCGCAGAGCTCTGCATCTTCACTATTCACCATCTCTGACGCACAGACCCCGACCGCACACAGTGGAAAACAGGAAACGCTTAACTCTGCACACGCGGCCACTGAACCTCTACAACAAAAGGACACCTAATGTGGCATTCTGACTAGTAGAGAAAAATGCATGCTTAGACTTTCTATTACTCGCACAGGCACAAACACAAAGGCACAAAACAGCTACCTTTTCCACCGCTAATAGGTTTGAGGTAGAGAGCCAGCTCCTCCACACACGTTTTACACACTTCATAATGCTCCGTGTCCTCAGTACTGCCTACACACACGCTCTGGCCTTCAGGAACCTGCAGAAATATTGCAATGATTATAAAAATCTCATCTTTCATACACAAAAATGCAAATTCAACAAACATCAAAATCCCTATTCAAGGTGGATTAGCAACACATGTGGGCATGACGTGAATCTACCATGTCTGCTAAGTACTCCAGAGTGATAATTCACCAAACCCAGAGCTTCTCAGCAACAGTACCCCTGCACAAATACACACCTCGACAATATAACAGGGCAAAAGAACACACAAGGCTGAAACTGGCTTCCTATTACACAGCTCCATTTTCCTTTTTCCATTCCAACTTAAACTGTACAGCAGTTATACTCTAGAGCCTGAGGCATTACAATAGCTGCTGCGCCATTTAAAGTGAAATGTGAAATTTCAAACTAGAAGGTTGATAGCAACAACCTTTTTTTTTTTTTTTTGCAAAGACACCTCGCTGTTTTTTTTTTTGTGACCTGAAGACGAGACCACCAGTTAAAAAGGATCGATCTGACCCAATTCCTTAATCCTCAAATTCCCAACAAGACCGAAATCCACAACATTTTTGGTAATGACTGAATTACAAGCAGAAAAGAAAAATATCCTGAAAGTATCTATTGATAGGTTTGTTTTTTTGGGGGGTTTGGACAAACTTACTTTACTAGCACACATGCCTTTTAGCAACATTTTTTCACAATTGTTGCACCTGACGCATAATGTCGACAAATGTCAGTGTACTCCTTGGATTTGGAATATTGGGGATTGCAGAGATTCTTTAGCCAATATCAAATTTACCTTTATACTTTTTTCGGACCTCCTCTGGTCAAACTAATCCTGCTCCAACCGGGCTGAATTTCTTCTTTAAAACCCCACTTACATATTTTACAATGATTGACATTCACCAGTATGTGCTAGTTTGGAACTGACTCTACACACATTTAAGAGCACTAAAGGTGTGAAGATTTTTTTTGTTTGTTTATAAACAAGTCACAAGTCAGACATACACTTTTCAAAAGAGCTCATTAAATTTACTTAGGAACACATTAGATTTCAGTGAAAAAGGCACACTGGTATGTGGCACATGAGTGATTTCAGAAGGACAACAGTGACTTGTGTCCCTCTCTTGCCTGATAATGTACTCGTTCTTAATCCATCAAATCTGAGGAACATCAAACTACACTACTATTAGACAATATGGTAATGTCCTGCTTCCATAAAACACCACACATGCACTTGGTCAGAAAGAAACCTTGCTATGACTTATGAAACCTTTGTTTAGTCATGTACAAAAATGGTTACATAAAGAACTATTTATTGAAAAGGGTCTTTAAGCAAACAAGTTATTTTTTAATTACTTCCATTTCACCCCACAGAATTAAGCAAGTCCTAGCCTACAAACCACTTCCACACCTCTCATACAATACATCGCCCACAAGATATTCAGTGACACAAGACCCCCACCCACCCACACACACACACACTACACTCAACAGGTGACAAACTTTCCATCTAAAGCCCCCCTCCCACTCTCCCAAAATGCCCCTTACTTGCCTGCATACCCTCCCACAAACACCGTAAATCCCTGCCGTTCAAACAGCCCTCTAACCACGGCACCCAACAGTGGAAAGTCGTCTGCACTATACTGAACACTACAGACCTCTGAGGTTGTTTCGCACTTCATAAACAGCATCATTATCAAGTAAGAACTTTGCATCTAAGCTGTTCTTGTCTTTCAAAAATTACTGTGGGTTCTAAAGCTTGGCTCTAATGATGCACAACTCATTCTCCATTCATCCTAGCCACTGGACCTCTCCTCTACTTTATTGTAACCAAGACTGTGCCATAGCACAGTCTTGATTAAACCACTTTAAACACAGTCCACTTAATTCTGAGTAGGAGCAGATTACAATGATAATTTAAAAGACACAGACTAACAAGAAGAAAGGGGAAACTCCATCCTTTTTAAACTGTTACTGTTATTTCACAATACCAACATGTTGAGTTGTCTACTAGCATAGGTATCAGTATACCTGTCAAGTATCAAAACTGATACGCAACACTGACAGCCATCAGTAAGAGATGACACTCATCTACCAGTCCAACTCCACTATGAACAGAGCATGGCATTGTTTTAAACACAGCAAAAATTCTACCACAATCCTCCGCTCACCTGAGCTCCCACGAGCAGCAGCAGAGCACAGTTGACAGGCAGCAGGTCAATGTCGGTGCTGATGGCAGTCTGGTCGAAGGGACAGGCCTTACGGTGCAGTTTGTGCAAACATGTTTTGCAGACTGTATGCGAGCAGCCCAGGCTGATGGGCTTGTGGCCACTAGCGTCAAACTCATTGTAACAGATCTGGCAGGACAGGAACTCCGTCCACTGTGCCGCCTGCACAGGCATTCTGTCACCTACAGGGGGCGATGATGTGCTTAGGGTGTTTGCATGCCGCCGCGTCCTGTCTCGCACATGCCTGCAGAGAAAATTATCATACATACATACTTATCAGAATGGTAAATCTGTTTTGACTGTGTAAATTGAACATTACACACCAAACATTTCAGACAACTGGACTGACAGTATCTCGCAACACACAGTTTCAGAGGGTGAAAATATGACATGATTTTGAAAGTTTCAGATTCTGCATCAAAATTTGCTTGCTCTACTGGTAGGAAAGAATCAGATCTTATTTGCTCCTAAAGTCCCTCACTCTTGATTTTTGTGTTTAGTTTAGAAGAGCTGCATATCCAAAATAAGCTCAAACTCGGTTAAGATCCCAGCTCATAGTAAAATCACCTGCAAAGTTTCAGCTGCTAAAATGCAGCGCAGAAACTCCACGCTCTGTTCTCATGTCTCCACAGTGGAAATGCAGCGTCATGAGGAGTAGGGTGTGTGAAATGTACATTCTCACAAATCAGGGTTCTTTTGGCTGGCGTCCAGCACAGTTTAGAGGAAGACATCCAATTTGACATGGACATGATTTGAGGACTCGATTAACGAATGGTCTGCCCATCTTTGTGAAATTAAAAAAAAATTTAAATAAATAAATTTAAAAAAAAGGTGGCACTGAGTACAGGCCAAGAATGTGAAAAGAAAGTGTAACTGTCTTAAAGCTACAAAAAAAGCTAAAACTCGTTAAATCATTATCCACCAATATGAGCATCAATGAAGTGGAACCAATTCTATACCCATGCACGTGGGGAATATTTAATGAAACATGCACGTGGGCTTCTCCTAGTTGCAATTAAGATACATTTACAGATTTACATTTAAAATAACCCAGAAAAAAATCCTTCAAATAATTCTTACAAACTACAGAATTAATAACTTTGCATACTTAAGTTAAATAACTTTTAAGCCACACGCCTCTTCTGGAAGAAGAGTGCATGCCTCATGGCCACGTTGCCTTGAGCCAGTCCTAAATGGCTCCTTACTAGACGATCTAGTGCCCTGTATATGTAGGGAGCTGGGAGAAACCTGTGATTTAGCTCAAAGCTCAGACCAGAGAGCGAGATTAAAAGAGAGAGATCTCTCAGGCGTCTAACTGTTACGGCTTTTAAGGTGGAACGGGATTCAAACAAGAAGCTGGTAGATAAAAAGATGAATGACCGCGTGCTTCCAGTTCTCGTAGTACTGCCGCCGCCACTGCTGCTGCTGCTACAATAACTAATAACAACTAATAGCAGCTCCTACTGCTACCACTACCAATTATAATAACTGTATTGAATAATAATAGCCAAATGAATCTCCTAAGCAGTAGATTATGATCTAGACCTCTGTACTCTGCCGATCCGGTAGGTCAGGCCTGTTGGTGAACTGAACTCGGGAGGAAACTCACCGACACGCACGCGCTGCACGGCCGCTCCACGGAACCGAGCACACTCATGTTGGACCCCAGTGCTGCTAAATTTAACACCGCCGACATCACACAGCAGCTTCACCCACACACTCTCCCTCTATCACGCACCGCTACTGAACATGTGACTGAAGCGTGCTCCTTCAGTAAGACTACTTCTTCTCCCACCTCCCCGACGGGGTGGGCAGGCTCACCACAGCGCACCCTACAGCCGCATCGGAGAACGGGAGACTCCGGAACGCCAGGCCTCAGTAACTGAGAGATTGCAATCTTCAGTATAACAGCAACTGAAGAGAATGAATGAATGACTAAATAAATAATAAATAAATAACAGGTAAGAGAGGGGACAGAAGAAAGGAAGAAATAAAAAGTGATGGAAAGACAAAGAAGGAACATAAGCAGTAAAGAAAGCAAACGTAAGAGGAAGTGAGATAAAAGAGGGTCACAAACAGAGAACGTGAGAGGAAGAGAAAAGAACAACAAAAAGATAACGAGAAAGAAGAGAGGAAGCAATAGAGACAGAATGAAAAAGATAACAGCAACAGAAAGAGAAAGACAGAACACAAGACAAAACACACAGAGAGAGAGAGAGAGAGAGAGAGAGAGAGAGAGAGCAAGAGAAACAGACAAGAGAAAGCAAAATAGAAAAAGTGAAAGAAGACTAGGAGTGACAGAGTAAGAAAAAGTGAAGTAGCACTACACTCAAATGGACAGTAAGAAGTGACTTCATTAAGAGTTCATTAGTAGTGGCCCGGGTATGTACAGTGACACACTGAAATACAGAGAAAACAAAACATCACTCAAAACAAGAGCATAGGCAAATATACAGGAAGTGACTGCACATTGTCCTGTGAGACTAAAACCATAAAGTCTGGTGAACTTGAGGAAAGCGGCAAGTCCGACAGATGGCCCTGAAATGAGAAGTAAAAATGCTCTCGCATAGTAGGAAGTTTTACGTATGGCCTGTACACAGCCCCATTCACAGCAGTGCAGAGTAACTGCCAGGGATGTAGCACTCCCAAATTCTCCCCACAAGGCAATTACAGCAAAGGGAAAATATAACGTATGTACTATGCCGTATTTCTTATGGGGTGGTTTGGTGTGCGTTAAGGAGATGAACAACTAAGAATCAACAAACTATTTCTCATAAGAAAATTCATCTCTCTCTCTCTCTCTCTCTCTCTCTCTCTCTCTCTCTCTCTCTCTCTCTCTCTCTCTCTCTCTCTCTCTCTCTCTCTCTGACTGTCCTGCTTTCTCTCTCTCCTCTCTCTCTCTCTCAGTGACTGTGCTGCTTGTTCTTTCTTTCACCCTTAGCGACTGTGCTGCTCTCTCTCTCTCTTTCGCAGTGAGCATGCTGCTCGCTGTCTCTTTCTCCCTTAGTGACTGTGCTGTGCTCTCTTTCTCTCTCCCTCAGTGACTGTGCTTCTCTCCCTCTCTTTGACTGTGTTACTTTCTCTCTTTCTCTCTCAGGGTAGAACAGAAAACAATTAAACAAGAAGCTGGTAAATGTCCTAATGACAAAATGTTTTCTCAGCATCAAAGAATAATTAAGATGTTCTGATAGTCTAAATCAGCTTATTGGGGGAAGCAGCGATATTACACTTACAGTGATATTAAATATAACACTGGCCTTTTTTCTTTTTTCTCTGCAATGCCTGTACAATTAACAGAGGCTTAAAAGCCACACACACTTAAGAGTTAGTAGCTGAAACAAGTTCAGGAATTGGTATTGCTGTAAACATGCGATACTCAATTCTAATCACGGTTTATCCTATTTACAACCATATCATCCAGCATTAGGCAAAAATCAACCAGGAAAACGATCACTCCCGTTAACAGGTGGCCCTAATTATACCCAAACATGACGCAGAGGAAGTATGACATAAACTGAGAAAGACAACTCTGACAGACAGTTGCTTGTGTTTTATGGACCCCCTCCCACTACAACCCTCTCAAAGTTGGCAGATACAGAACCTGAGCCCCAGGAATGTTAAGGGTACTGGGTGCAGGAGCAAGGGGGGACGAGGGGTGCACTCGTCTCGGCATTTCCAGATTGGCTCTTTGAGTGCATTGCAACAGGACTGTGACCCCTGTGTTAGAACATCCTGTCCTTGCACCCAACACCCCCATTCTAACACACCCCGACCAACATGGACACGCACACCAAGCCAGTGAGACATATGCACAGCTCATATGAATCTCAGATACAGAGTCACATATGAAGTTATGTCAATATAACATGCCCCTCTACTTTAATATTAACATATTTACTGCTGGTTACTTAACCTGACCCACGGGATCCTGAAGCGCTATAATACACAATGTGCAACTCCTGGCAGGCACCTTTAAAATCTTTTCCTCTTTTACCATTAGCACTGATGAGGTTGTTGATGATGCTGATAATCATCTGTCCCTCCAGATGAACTTTACCGCCAATTGAGCTGACCCTGCCTTTTAAAAGGGCAAAATTCTAAAAATAAATTTCCACAAATTGCAGTGTAATTCAGTTGTTGAGATGTAAACAAAGTCATACAGAGTTTTTATCCACAACAGTTTATTGTAGAGAATTTTAGTGACTGGGGATTTCTCTACAATGGAAGTGGAAGGAACCAGATGTTCTCCAATGCAAATATAGCCATTAGATTTAATATTCGAAAAGGTCAGTGTGCCGATTTGCGTTATATATGCGATGCTGTGTATGGTACAATAGTGGTAAGTCTTGTTTGAATTTTTTTTTTAGCAACTCTGATGTCACATTTCTCTAGAATGGCACATTTAACACCAAACAATTTAGAACAACTTTGTTTGTTTTGTAATGTTTTGATAATGCTAAAATAAAAAAATGGAATTCCTCTTTAAAAGGGCCTAGAGCAAAAATAATTGTTGACTGTTATTTTCCTGCCTGAGCACATAGAAAATGCCTGGTAGACTGTAGTGTGGCTTACTGAAGCAAACATGCTCAGGAACAGACCTAAATTGTTATCTTTCACAGCACTAGATGTATCCATGTAGGACACGAACTTAGGCAGGCATCAGGTCAGGTTATCCGTTTAAAGATATACACTCATCATCAAAAAGATAGCTGCACCCAGTCAGATGTGTTGGATTACAATGCTATTCAGAAGCAAGACAAAGGTTAAATAAATTATTTTACAATATATGATAATACATTTAGACTGATATGTAGAGGCTCCTAATGGTGCCTCCTATGATACCCCATCCCATGCAGCGTAAATATTCTCACACAGATCCTGCAGATGTTGCAGTAGGGGTGGAGTGACACCAGGCTATCTAGATGTGTGACATGTGAAAACAAATCATTAATTTTGGTGCTGCCCATGGTGCTGCACACATGAGATCATTGGCCATCCACACCAAGACAAAGGCAGGACTCATCACTGAAGATGACCAACTGCCATTCTGAGTCACTCCATGACAGTCTGGCACCACACCATTGCAGTCTTTGGTGACACTGACATGGTATTAAGGGAAGTCATGTTAACGATCTGGCTGAGCAGGAAACCTGAATTATTCACATGTCTCACAATGTGAAACCTACCTACCAAGTTTTATCCCTGTTGGTTGATTCCTTCTGAGTGCAACTATTCTTTTAATGATGAGTTTATTTTAACATGACAGAATAAGGTTTTTTCACTCACACTGCAAGAAAAGACATGAATTAGTACTTTAAATATCTGTCTTGGTAATATTAATACTTGCAAGTTACTGATACATCTAGATGAAAAACTGAAATAATGGACTTCAATGATTATTTTTTAAAATATAATAAAATGTAATGTCAATGCACCTCTTTAATTTTTTTTTAGCAATACCACTTTTTTTTATTTCCAGCTTTAACAGTTTCAATATAACAAAAAAGAAAAAGAGCCTGAAACTAAAGTTTGGGGACCGTGCATGGAAACATCCCCTTTTGGCAGGTATCACAGTCTGTAAACACATTAATATGTGCCATACCATCATATGTGTAAACAATTTCCCAAAAGATTATTAGACAGAGCGAATCATATATATATATATTACAACAAGTTAACAGAACATCTATAACCTGCATATACGTGAAAGTGAAACTAAATGTTTGCTACAGAGACATTTCCTCCTTCACCCTCTCTTGTTATGTGGCTCATATGATGGAAAAAAATAGTCATATATGGAAACCACAACACGTTTTTCCTATGAGACAACCACTTATAACGCATACTATTATTCAACTTTTGCTATTCAGGTTCGAGTGGCTTTGTTTTTTAGGTAAATTCCTCTGCAGTGCTTTTTAAAAAGAAACACGGTGCATCCGCAAAGCTCTGACTCAAACATTACCTATTTACAAACCATCAGTTGCACATACGGACTAATTTTACAGCCAAGGTGTGTAATGCCATCTACTACACTTTTCAGAAACCAATGCACATCTGCATGTTAAGGAAAAATTTACCAGATTCTGAACAAATTTAGCATAACTTAGTTGTGGAGATGCTAACAAAGTATAACAAAGTCTTGATGTGAAATGGTTCTATGTAGAGAAACTTGCAGAGTATTTTCTTTACAGTGGTGGTGATGGGAACCAGGGGTGTCAACAGAGACCGGTGAACCTACACACGTCTCCTAAGCTATTATATGTAACGTTTCTGAAACTGAAACTGTTATAAATCTGAAAGAATATGGACTATAATGCATTAGAACACAGCACATGTACCCCTCCACCATGAATGCAATAAAATAATAACAACCGTAGGCCAAAACTTGCCCTCAGAAGTATTGTGAAACAATGTTTCAGGCAACAGGCAGTATATTCGCAAACAGTTTCATATAACTTTCTGTGAGGGAGCTTTTAGAGGCTGACGTCTGGTTCCTATCACCACCACTATGAATAATTCGGAGTCAGTAAGTTTCTCTAGAACTGAGCATTTCACACCAAACCGTTCTGACTGACTTCTGTCTACATGTCACCTGTTTAATGATAGTGAAAGTTTTAGATACTCGGTGGAGTTCCTCTTTAAACACAATGAACATATACACAGGCCACAATGCACGTGTGTTTATTGCTACTGCGGTGCTAATACTGTTGCACAGCTGTGTCCAGTCACAAACAGAGGGGCTGCGTACACAGCACCCATGCCATCCTCACTCTGTCAGGGACAAGACTGGCAACTTTCACTTACCCTAAGCACAGTGACAGCAGAGAATCATTCTCATCCTCTTCATCTTCATCATTATCAACATGTCCACAGTCTAGGTCCACTCTTCAAGGCCAAAGAAAGCCCTTAGTCCGGAACAGGTGCTCATAGGACGCACTTTTTCCTTGCCTCAGAAGTCCGTTGGTTTCTTGACGCTCGTCGTTTGCACTGATCTCTCTGTGCATCGCGCGCCGCTCCCGTTGGCTCATGAGGCAGTGAAGCGCCTCAGTCTGTATCACTCCGCCTGCACGGCCATCGTGCCCAGAGCGGCACAGCAGTAAAGCTCTGGTGGGATAAAATAATTTTGATCGATATATAATAAAATGATAAACAGTTAACCAACGAGAGCGCGTATGGGTGTTTTCGAGGGGGTTTGTCTGTGGAGCTATTTTGCTGGACAGAGCAAGGATACAGGCGTGAGGAGGCGAAGCCGGAACGAGCCGCTTTTTGAGGCGTGGGGGTAGAGCGCGCATTTAAAGAGACACTCAAGGCAGGCAGAAAAGGCCTCAGTCAGTCTGTGCAGTGGATAGTGGGTAGTAGGCGGCGTGCAGGGTGCTATAAGTTGTGGGCAGTGGTAATGGTTGATGGGTAGTGAGCAGTGGGTAATAAATAATAGGCAGTGAGGAGTGGGAGGGTAGTAGGTAGTGATCGGTGGTTAATGGTTATTGGACAGTGAGTAGTGGGTGGGTAATAGGTAGTGGGCAGTGGGTAATATACTTATCATCAAATAAATTGCTCTACCTAGGAGGAAGTGTGGGATTGCAGTGCTATTAGGAAGGAAGATACAGCTTACCAGGAACAATAAATGGTGATCAATGTAGACTGATGTGGCCAATATTTATTGAGCTTCACATATAGATCTAGTGTCTCTCAGTATGACGTCGGGCCACCGTGTTTGTTAATGCACCATGCATTTGTTTTGGCTTGTGTTATGAGTTGTAGAGGTTACAATAGGTTTCCTGTGATAATACATCCCGTGCATTTTGAATATTTTCTCACAGTTCCTGCAGATTTTGCGGTGGGGATGGAGGTGGAGTGACACCAGGCTTTCTGAGTGTGTGACGCGTGACAACAAACCATTCATCTTGGCGCTGACCACTGTGTCTCCTCCACACATGGATTGAATGGTCATCTCCACCAAGACAAAAGCGGGACTCGTCACTGAAGATGACCCACTGCTATTCTGTGTCACTCTATGACAGTCTGACACAACACCATTGCAGTATTTGCTGATGTTGACGTGGTGTTAGCGGGGTACTTATATATATGTACTATACATTTAATTTTTACAGGTTAATGACAAAGATTTAGAGGTTTAGTGCCAGTTTGATCAAATTCCTCTGATAAATCCACAGTGATGCACAGCACTTTACTATTAACTGTTAAACTGTATGAAGGCGCCCCCTCGTGGTAAGACGTTTATCAGCACCAGCATTGTGTATAAATGTATTTTTTCTCTGTATAACTTGCATAATTCAGTAGTTCTGAGATGAGTTTATTTATTAGTGAGTTAATACTGGTTGGGTAGTAGGTACTAAGCAGTAAGTAATAATTAAATAATACAATTAAAACAATTATGATAAAATGTCTCACTTTCCATCTGATATGTGTTCTACGTTCTATCATAAATATAATATGAGGCAAATTTATTTGGAATGGTTTGGTGCAAAATGCAACCTTTAAAGAGACACTTAGTGAAGCAAAAATGTTTATACACTGGTGGTGATAGGAAACAGATATCCACCTTTAAAATCTCCCTCATAAAAAGTTACTAGATGAAATGGTGATCAACACACTGTCTGATGTCTGAGACAATGTTTTATGATAGCTTTGTGATAAAGGCTTTGCTCGTACACACTATATGTTGTGAGGCAAAATAGACCCCAAAGAAAGTGCACTGTTTTTGTAATTGTAGAACTACAAAGTGCTCCTATATGGTAAAAATGGACAATGCGTATAGAGGCAAAGTACATAATAAAGTAGTCAGTGAAGCGTTCTTTAATAAAAACAGTGGTTCTATATAGAACGTCAAAGAACCGTTTGGCAGGTTTAAACTCCTCTTTGTGTGGAGAAATGGTTCCTTAGATTGATGAAGAATGTGGTGTATATGGTTCTATGTATAAGCATAAAAGTTTATCTACGATTGTAACAGTCTTGGCTTTGCAACAATGGTAGGACACTGTATTACTATAAAGAACCATGCTGAAAAGCTGTTTAACTTATGGTTCTAAATAGAACCATTCTATTTATTTATTTGCAATTACTCTAATGTTAGTGTTTCAACAGTGAGTGTGACAAGTTGTACCATCAGACAGGCCATTTATCACACTATGTAGAGTAAAAAAAAATTGTTGGGTTTTTACTTAAATACTCCAAATTCAAAATTAAATACCACCTAATAAATACATTTTTACAGGCCCCAGTGCTTTACCTACGCTGCCCCACTTCTAGCTACACCCCTGCTTTGATATCATGTACAATGATCAAACTGGATGTTATCCCCTGAGCATGATTGCATCATCTGTGTAAGATGTGTTTTAAACATTTCACACTGTTGCTGATTTTAGATGGCTTCTGTCCCAACTGTTTTTTGCATCTTGCAGCAATCTGCCTCGGAACGAGTATATATTTATAAAGGTCGACAAGGGAAATCAGTACCTATCTTGTCTTGTTGTGTTATCATTCAAATACAGGTCAGAGTGGATTTATAAATCAGCACTTTTTGTTATTTGCACTTGACCTACTTTCCCAACTTATTTTTTAGAATTGGGTTTGTAGTGTTTAAGTCAGACTAGATCAGTGCTCAATACAAGCTACAGGTAGACCTAATATTACTGTGAACCAGCATGATCAATTTTCTTCATATTGCTCTAAAAGTTGATGATAAAAAACGATTAAAGACTGTTTTCCCTGGGAAACTACCATCACCAACACAACTGATTTAAGTTCTACACAGAACAAACTTAAAAGGGGACACCATCAATTATTTGGACGGATGTGGGCAATATTTATTGAAGTTTACATATGTCTCTCAGTATAGCGTCAGGCTGCCATGTTTGCTAACTCAACATGCATATGTCTCGGTATGGAGTTGTAGAGGCACCAGGCCTTCTGAACGTGTGACAACAAAGCGTTCATCTTGGAGCTGACCACAGCCTCTCCACACACGGTGGTTATCAGGTCATCACTGAAGATAATCTGCTACTATTCTCATTGCATGACAGTGTGGCATAACAGCATTGCACGTCTTTGGTGACGTTGACATGGTGTTGGGACAACCATTGTAATGGTCTACGCGCATGTAGTCCTGCATATTGCAGTCATCTCCCAGTGGTCCTGGCACTAACAGGATGACTCATGGAATGGATCAATGCTTGTTGAACGTCCCTAATTGTGGCTGTTGAGTCACTCTGTGCATGTCGGACAATCTGTCAGTTCTCCTTTTCTATGGTTCATGTAGGTCTCACAGACCCTTCATGTCACTGGTGCACGCCTTCCACCAACAGCAGCTTTCCAGAGCCCTACTATGTGATCTCAAAGTGGCTTGAATGTGGCAGGGTGGGACTGTAACATTGTAATTGGTTCACCCAGATGAGGCTTGCAACTTTAACTGTCTGGGAGTTCCTCTGAAAATCTTTTCAATATGGCGTAGCAGCTGAAAACCTCAGAATAAACCAGAAACTAGCACAAGTTTTCCCAAAGGGGTTTAACGGAAATAATGTATTGATGAATAATTAATTTTTCATTCAACCCCAATGATGATTCATTGAACCCCCAAAATACCAGGTGAAACACTGGTAGCTGCACAGGTCATGTAACCAAGTAGTGTACAGACCGTACTGTGATAAAGCAGCCACCAGAGGGTTCCCTTAGTCTGTACTTTCAAAATGTGTCAAGTGGTTACTTATAAATAAAATATGCTACTTTGACACAGGTGATGTGCAGCATTGTTGGGCTCTTTCTGCAGCACTTTTTCATGTGCATTCGACTAATGCATTTAAATCATGTACATTTAAAGCACGGTGTCGGTGTGTAGACACTTTCATAGGTCAATGTGGTAGAAGCGATAGCTATTTTTGCCTTTCTTGCATAAGAACTTTTCTGACAGCGTATGATGCAGATCCACTACACCCAGCATCTCAAAGGCTACAAGACATGAGACTGTTTGAGGTCTCAGTCAAACTTACTTTTACAGAGTGTAGCACATAGCTTTTCAGGGCTAAGTGTCATTTGAATGTGGAGTGTTTGAAGCAGGGCACAAAAGAATAATTACAGGGCTTTCCTGAGCTGAGCTTGTCATAGCATCACCAATTATAATTACGGGCACCCTTTGAACAGAGAAAGTCAATCATCACTCGCTTTAGAGCAAATGTAAACAGATGTAAACATCATTCAGTCATTCAGAGTGATATAAAGTGAATTAATTTTTCAGTTGAATATGTCACTCACTCATTCCCTCCCTCATCTTCTAAACCGTTTTATCCTTCTGGGTCACAGGAGGTACTGAAGGCTGTCCCAACGTTCCCTGGGAGAAAGGCAGGAAACGCTCTGGAAAGGCTACCAGTCCATCACAGGGCAGACACACAGACATACACATTCACACCTACAGAACAATTTAGTAGCTCTGCTCAGCCTGACCGCATGTCTTTGGACTATGGGAAGAACCGAAGCACCTGGAGGAAACCCACGCAGACGTGGGTAGAACATGTAAATTCCAGATGCAAACACCCCGAAAGCCCTGGCTGGAAATCAAACCTCCTCATGCAGTGAAATGACAGCACTACCCCCTGCTCCACCTTGCTGCCCCTATGTAAACAACAGGTTTGATCATTTAACTTAATACCGATGCCTAATACCTATGTCTGGTAACTCCTGTTTCAGTGATATAGAACTGGGATTAACCCCACACCCCAAGTCCTTCCAGATTGTTCATAATCCAGTCACATAAACCTCCCAAGGGAGGAGGATTACAAAAAAGACTAAGAATGGAGGGGTCGCCACAATATGAGTAGCGTTTAACTGATTTTCTTTAAAAAATGTATGTTAACATTACTGATGGCCTGCATTTGTTATGCTACATAAAGCCCTTATAAGCCTTTAACAGCAACTACATAAACTTTTATACAGCCTTATTCCAGCAAGCATCAGTTCTCATAAAGTTCTCATAAAGACTGCTACCATGTTTACCCTGTGGAACACTGCGCACTCTATCTAGAGTAGAGCTATAGCTTCCACTGCTTAGGTGTCCTATAGGGGAGCTGAAGTCATCCATCTTCAAACCCCACGGTTACTTTTAGCACACTTTGCGAGTCACAAGCTTGTGGTATTGACTCACTCATCATTCTCTGTCCACACTGGGGTTAAACCAGAGGAAAGACATTTAACAGCAGCAAAAGGAGGTTCAGTTAAAGTGGTGGAAGTCCCAAAACCTCACAAAGATTTAAATAAATGAAAATTCATTAAATGTACAGGAATTTTAAATTTGACCACATTTTGATTTCGCTGTTTGGATAAAATTCAAAATAATTTTTAGAAATATGAATACACAAACAAGGAGGATTTTTATACTCATAATCAAAAAAAGGTAGGTAGATTTGACACCTGGCCACACATGTGACATAAGCAATGACAGGCCTTATTGCTGTACCTGACTGACCCACCAGGCATGATTGCAGACATTCAGTGAACAGTGATGCCCTCCATGAGTCATCCTGTTAGTGCCACAACCATTGGCAATAGCTGCACAATGCAGGACTACATGCACACAGACCATGTGGTGTTCCATGTGTGGAGGGATCACATGTCCAGAAGGCCTGGTGTCACTCCACCTCCAACCTTACTGCAAAATCTGCAGGACCTGTGTGAGAGGACACCATTAGGAACTTCTGCAACTCCAGGGATGTTACATTTACTTACAAGGGTATACTTTTTACAGGTAGGCCAATGTGGTGTTAGGAGTCTTGCCCAAGGACTCTTAATGATGTAGCACAGCATAGTCACCCAGACCGGAATCGAATCAGATCTCCCAGATGGTGTGATATCTCCCTGTTGGGTAGTGGTCGTCACACCAACCATGTTGCATTAGCAAGCATAATGGCCCAGTGCCATATTGAGAGACACTACTTCTGTATGTGTAGCTCAATAAATATGGCTCAGTCTTAATTTATGTTTAAATATAATCATTTATTGTTCCTGGTAACCTTTATCTTTCGTACCAATAGCATTGCAATCCGACACTTCCTTCTGGGTGCTATCTTTTTTTTTCTTGATTCATGTAAGTGCCATTTTTATATAATATTATATTATTTAAAAAAGTCTCCTAGCAACCAAGAATGTCTTGTCTTCTATCGTCAGGTTTTCTAATGACTGGTGGTCCATGATTTTTTCTGATTGTCTGTCTTATTGCAGGCTATCTTTGCTCTGGACCTTGTTAGACAGTGTGTTGAGTGGCACCTTGTCGCATTACGACCTTGCAATGTTTTTTGCTTGACTTCCTTTGAAAACCAAGAAGTAACACTAGAAGTGACAGAGTAACTAGATATGACAGAAGAAAGCTGAGAAAATGTGGTAACTCCATTGCAATCCCACTTTCTGTGGTTTGATAAACATCATAAGTATACTATCATATTCTAAACATATTATTGAAGAGATTATATATGTTAGGAGTTTTTACAGTATCCAACCACTCATGCCTGTTACTGCAGTCTTCAGGAAACCTAAAACCACAGCGTTTAATATATTACTTTAAAGTGCTGTAGATTAGGCAGCAATGAGATTGATGTGCCCTTTCCAGCAATGCTAGCCTTGCTAGCCTTTAGGAAATCAAAGGGATACAGACCCTGATATCACCAGGCTTCTCAGCTACTGTCATCTTTAAATCATCCATGTTGTTAGTGTCATAAATCATGTGATTAGTGACTAGTCGACATCAAACTTAAAGCATTGACTAGTCTGTGCAACACCTAGAGGCCTTGCTAAATTCCTTTGCTAAAGTGTTCACCTTCTCTCATGACTGAGGGTTGTTGATAAGTGTAGAACGATGAGATGTTCTGCTATAGCCATTTTCCTTGAGAACACCCAGTAATTTAGTGGTATATGTGCAATGAAAACACTGCAGCAACATTCTTTATTGAATATTATTGTAATCCATTGTAATCATTTCCAAAATGAATACACTTTACTCAGTTGTAAAATCCATATACTAAGCCAGACTATGGTTTGGTTATGCCACCGTAACAAGTCTGTGCTGATCCCGGTGGTGGGCGGATTGAACTTTTGAAAAATCATCAGCTGGCAGTAGAGAAGGTGCTAGGAGTTATTACACCCGCTGCTGTGTTTAAAGGCTTAAGAGCCCCAGAACAACAATATTTATCTGCATGTTTTACCGTAATCTAGACTGTCTAAGTGTTTAGGCTGAATTTTAGGTGGACTTGCGTCTTTAGTTTGATCTACAACATATAATCCCCAGTCTAAAGACAAGTCCACTTTTGGGTCTGATTCAGAGTGCATTGATAGGAACCAAACATCCCCAAAAAGCTATACACTACCCAAGATGTTATCTCATGCTTGTTTTGAGAAGGTTTTGGCCTCAAATGTACTTTTCTAATCCATTCATGGAGGTGAGGTATGTGTAGGGCATGAGGAAAAATTGCTCATCAACGTTACACATAAAAACGTTGTGAAGGAAGTGGCTATTTTCGTAATGGGGGATAATAACGTGGAATGGGTTTGTCCACATGTAAGTAGTATTTTGCAAGCCAGCATGGTGGTTTTACTCAAAGGTGAGCTTACTTGTACTCGATTCTGCATTGTTATTATTCCTATTGTGAGATGTGTAGTTTTAGTAAGAATGTGATGGTTTTATGTGTGTACAACTGCTCAGAGTCGGGTTTGCCAGTAATTTGCATTTTAAATTCTAAAAATGTCACTATTGAAATATTTGGGAGTGCTGTAATGGTTTAGAAGTTACAAAATAGAATGTCCACAATGTGTCCTTTAATGAGCATGAACAGGATTAAGGTATAGTCACTCAAAAATCCAATTCTGTCCTACGTCTTTTGAACTTAAAGAAGTCTTATTGAACTGATTTAGGAGAATGAACCCCAAGTATTTATGCCATGTAAAGAGAATGTAAAGCAAAAGAACATTACTTCTAGACCTTTAAAGGTCACCACATCAAGAATACTTTAGTGTAGTATACGGTGCATGATTTTCATGGCTAATCCCGTTTACAGTTTATGCTTTGCAGTCTAAGGCCATTCCCACAGACGTAGCCTCATCTTCCAGGTACTTCTGTCGCAGCGCAGTCACTAATTACTGACTCCTCCCTTAAAAATACCTGTCCAGCTCTAAATGTAAAGATGGATCTGGCTGAAAAACACTCAGGAGAAGGAGTTCGGGCCTGTTAGGAAGCGCTCTACCCTCTTTGTTATTACTGTCCACAGAAGCCATCATTGCAGTGTCTGGAAAAGCAGGTGGATTTAAGTCTGAGACAGAAGAGCTGAAGCCTCCTCCTCCTTTACCATACCATATTTGTATACACAGGCATTCTACAGACTCTACAGCAGGCAGGCGGGGTGCAACAACTATGTAAATCTGATAAAAAGGCTGCTTTTCCTGCCTAATCACACTCTGTGTGCTCAGGCAAAAGGAATTCAATCAAATCAAATGAGTCAAATGAAACCAAGAAAAGATATTTTGCAGTGTTTCATAAAAGTTCCATACACAAATAGATGTCTGCAGCTGTTTACCACAGAGCACCCACAGAGCCTTCCTGTGAAGATGGCAAAGCTCTTCAGCATTCATCAAAGTGTACTTGTGGCTTAAGCTAAAGCAAGTAAGTAAGCCAAACAAGACAGTCAAGAGCACTGAACATGTTTTGATGTTGTTGATGAAGATTGCTCAAAGTTAGAGTAAATACATAGTTTATTGAAAAACTACTTTAAAATCACTTTGAATGTTTCTATATATTAAAGCCTTAATCTATAGAAGTCTGAAATGAAAACAGGGGACATTGTGAGATTTCTTGCTCTCGTCTTCTTAGAAATGGAGCCCTAGGTAAAAAGAGTCTCAAAATCATTAACTACTGGTCTAGGCAATGATGAGGCAGAGATGCCTTTACCACAGAGATTCAGTGGTTTATGAGACCAAAATTCATATTCCTATTTCAAATTTTGTTAATAAAAAGAGACCTGTAGCTACTAACAAACATCCTGTGCATATAAACAAATAGCCAGACCCAAAACAGACCTCTGGGCCCCAGGCCTGGAGAGACAGAGACTACTGGTATCAACATATAACATGTGGCATATAAAGATGCCTGAAAAAGATTAAAGCGTGATGCACTAAATGCACTACATCTGGATAGACTGTATCTCTCTACATATCTGAGCCTACCATCACCTGGTAGTATGATTCAAGTCTTGTACTCTTGCTTTTTAATCTCTGGCTCACTTCATGTCTTGAAAAGACAATTGTGGGGTTGTTGTAAAGTCACCTGGGACTTGCCAGCTAGATAGCAGCAGCCTCCTCTGTTGGCTTTGCTGCAGGGCTTTGGGACCTTTAACACAACACAACACATTGAACCAAATCACAGGTGAACAATGAACTGTACACATTAGAACATCAAGCACAGTGTATTTAAACACAGTAAAAACACAGTAAAACCCTGTCTACTTGTTTTCATGTATATTCATGTTTTTCCTAAATCTTTTGAATGTGGACTGGCAAAGAAAGAATGATCCCCCCACTCCCCACCCCCGCCGGCTGGTTTCTTTGGTCTCTCGTATATGACTGGGGCTAAATTTGGCACGAGTGATGTCTAATCTGCCAATGTACCACAGTTAGTGACATGTGTAGATCAGCTACTGACAAGCCTCTTTCTCAGATCAAACCTAAATGATTGTTCTCCTGCTACTCCAAGTCCCAGACAAAAGCACAAAGTGGCTACTAAAAACATTTCTTGCTCTGAAGCCTTATTACACCACTGTGATGTGCAGCGTAGCTAGATGCTGCTTCCTACTGACATTACCCACAGCAGGATTTTATTTAAGTGATTGGCTTTATTTACAACAGCATGATACCTAGTGCCCCACCTTCATCATAAGAATAAAATGCATTAGAATTACATTAGCTACCTCCTAAGATAAAGGGTCGTAGTGTTTCCCTACAGTTCTACTTCACAGGCATGACGTACAATGAGAGGCACTTGAGTAATTTCTCCACCGTGTTAGCAAACCTGACTGTACCGACTTGGAGCTTGTGTGACCTCCCAGAAGTATGGTCCAACAGTTATCTAGCTAGCTATAGAGTACAGATTATATATATTGCTCTCACCAAGACAAATTCCTTGTATGTGTAACATACTTGGTGAAATAAAGAGATTCTGATTCTGAGATTTAATGTCCATGCTGATGAATATTCAAATACAGGACATGACATATCCATGATCTGTCCATCACACCATGAAAGCCTCAACCTTGATATGATTGTTAGACAGCCTTTTCTCTGTTTTCTCACCATTCAGTGAATGGTGGAGAAAAGCAAGGTGGTGTATTGCAGTCCAAACAGGCTGAGCTGAACCATACTGACTGTTGTCAGGGGTTTAAAATATTGAGCATTAGGGCAGTTTACTGGAATGGTGACATGCCTGTCTGCTGACATGATGATCAAAAATCAGAAGGTGTTTTTGGGGCATGGAAGAGTCACTAAAAATGACATGGCAGAGTTTTGCCTTTAAATTACAGGATAGCATTCTTCCTTAAACTACTACTACAAAGTTGGAAGTACATAACTCTGTAAAATCTGTTTGTGTGTTGTAGCATTAACATCAACCTTCACTGTCATTAGGGTACAAGCAGCCTAAAACCATTGTCTCCCCTTTACTGTTTACTGCAGAAACTCTGCATGATGATAGGTAGTGTTCTCCTGGCATGCACTAGATTGCTTCACCAGGCTGCCAGATGGTGGTATATGGGTTCAGGTGGTGAATGTGCAGCTACTTAGCCATGAGAACCCACAGCGCCGATCTTTGAGTTGGGGTCTACTGCTTTATGGTGTTGTTTCTAGATGCTTGCCTTTCACAATCATAGCAGTTGTCTGGGGCAGAACTAGCAGGGCAGGAATATCACAAACTGCCCAAAGCTGGCACCTTACGAGAGTGTCATTTCAAAGTGTCATTTTGCTCGACTCCTTTTAGATGACTCATTCTACTGCCAGTGTTTGTCCACCTGTTAGCTATAGATTTGTTTGGCACACCAGATGGCACATTCAATAATACTGCATAGTGCCTATGTATGTTCTCTGTTCAAAATACATCGTCAGGTGCTTTTTACTTTGTGTTTTGAAATATATAATCTCAATCTATAGACTACTGTGGCACTACTGTGGATTCATGCTTTGAAAAAAGTCGGGTGGGTTACTGACCAGCATTTACTAAGCTTATTGTATAACTTTTTAAAACATTTTTAAACAATAGTGTTAACCACCAAAAGCACAAATGACGTGTGTATTATAACAGCTACAGTGGGGTCTAAAAGTCTGAGAACGCTTTTATTTTGCATTCCTTTGTAGTTTGCTGGAAAGATTTTAATTACAAACTCTACCTCAAACTACTGGGTGAATAGTGAATTTGCACAAATTTAACACAGTTTCCTCTGAAAGTGTGCTCTCAAGCTTGCTTGGACTCCACAAGTTTGTGCTAAAGCCTCTGATCAGTAGACCAAACCCACCTCAGAGTCGTCTGAAAAGGAGCTTCAATGAAAGAGATAAGACAAAAAGGGACCTTGTTTTCAAGGCCTCAACATGGTTATTCACACAGGTTCCTTAGAATGTAAACAAATCTTCAATGTTTCATCTTTATTCCACATGTTTCATTTGTTATGTTTGTTATTTGTTTTGTTTTGTTTTGAATTTTCCAAATCCTGAAATGTCCTTTTGGCCCCACCGTATATGCCATGTGGGGAATCATTTTACCACTTTTTTAATGAGCCTAAAGCAGATCAATGTCACAACAGTGCAGACAATTGTCTAAATAACTACACTCACTCCCATTTTTTTTTTTGACCGAATTATTTTATTGTTTATTGTTTTATTAACATGACCTACACTACCAATCATCATTTTTAAAGACAACAGTTGACAGATTACTATGCTCATCACCCCCCCACTCCTACACACGGAAAATACTGTAAACATAAAAGGAAAAACCAGGATGTTCCTCACGATCAAACCGCTAAAGAGCAACAAAGGGAAGACTTATCATCTCCTGTACAGTGCTGATTGGAAGGCGGATGCTGCTCTGTAGTAATGTGGCCTCTTTGTGCTGCTTGAGAAAAGGAGCAGAAAGCTGATCTGTTTGAAAGGCTTCTGTGGTGAAACAGAAATCTGAGAGTTACTCTGGGGGCCTCCAGGGGCCCGGAGCTAATGTGGTCCCTAACAGACAAAGGGGGCTTTATTTCGGGTTAAAATGCTCTGATTTTACTTCTTAGTCTCCTCAATCTGCTCCACCTCGCTGGACTCGTCCACAACTTTCCCATTGATCATGGTCTGAGTGACCACTTTCACAATCTTCCTGGTGCGAACATCCGGCTCCTCTGCAGAAAGGGAGAAAGACAGACACAGAGTGAAAGACAGAGAGAGATGAGAGGTCAGAGAAAAAGGGAGGGAAAGAGTGGAAATAGAGAGACAGTAAAAGGGAGAGTGAAGAAAGACAGAGAGCAAGAGCACAAGGAGTAGCAGAGACAGAGAAAGAGGAAGAGATGGGTGAGACAGAGAGAGAAGAATATAAAGAGGGTGGCAGAAGAGAGGGAAATGGAAAGTAATAAAGAGGGAGAATTAGGAAGAGGGAAGAGAAAGAGTAAAGAGGAAGAAAGAGCAACAGATAGAGAGAGAGATGTGGGGAGAGAAAGAGAAAGAGAGAGAGTGAGATATCTTTAATATGCAACTTTTTCCTTGTGCCAGCATGCACAGGGAAGTGTGAGGTTTGCGTTGTCAGGGATATGCTGCTGTGTTTTGGGAGGTTGCTCTGCTAGCAGCATTTAATTTGCCATTAGTCCACAGCCACAGCCCCTGTTAGAAGCCTAAAGCACTGGCAGTCTGACTGCGGAGAGAAATGTGCATTACCTACTATACTCACTATAGTGCACCTGACACCTTAGTGCACCTAACACACCAGGCCAGCTATTCAGACAAATCATTTCAACCTGAAACATCTTTGCAGTACACTGGCCCTCTAACCAGAGTGAACTGCTTTTGGTTTTCAGTTTAGATTGTAACCAGTGTGAATTGTTGGTCAAGAGATATCTGTGCATTGCAGGATATGTATAGAGAAAGCAGGGCGGGTCAAGACTGTGAGAGATTGGTCATTCATTAGTGCACAACTCTTATCAAACGTCTTAACGTCATAAGCACTTCTATGCCAAACTGCTTCCTACATTAACTAACAAGGATAAAGTAGCACATGGCACTTTAACCCACATGCTGCTGGATCTCTTTCTGGCGAGCCATTCTTGTTATGTAGTATCTATAATTGCTAATCTGCTGATAAATGTGCATGTATTGGCAGAGATACTTACTCTTAGGTGGTGGAGGGATTTCCTTAACACTGTCAGAGAGAAATGAACAAGATATAAATAGCAGACATTATATTTCTACATGTGCACTGTAAACATTATTGTTAAGACTTATGACTTCAATTGTTAACCTGCTGTGCTTCTGTACACTGCTATATATCACTTTATACCACAAACATCAATCTTGATTTTCCTGTCACTGACCACTTACTGAAAACCCCTACTTTGTAGTTCTACTCACTGACTACTTTAATAGTAGCACCTACCTTGTGCTTTCTCTCACCGGCCATTTGATTCAAACCAATTACTTAACACTTAACTCTTAAATTCTAAACCTGTTGTGCTGCTATACACTGTTATATGCCACTTTATTAGAAATGCTGTGTTATTCCTCTCACTCAGCATTTTATTAGAAACATCTACCCTGTATTTCAACTCATTGGCCAACTGATCAGACATACCTACCTTATGCTTTCTCTTACTGGTCACTTTATTAGCAACATCTACCTTGTACTTTCAGTCAATGGCCAAGAGAGGGGCTACAGTCTCTAACTGTACATTAACAAGGTTGAGCTATATGGAAGGGATTTTGAATAAAGTGGTTAGCTAAGGTAGAAAACAAGACAACTCTTGACTCACGAATCTTCTCCCTCCAGCAGCCGCCTGTAGGTGGCAATCTCCAGCTCTAGGTTCTGTTTAATGCGCAGCAGCTGTTCATAATCAGTCTTGTTGCGCTGCATGTCCAGTCGCAGTTGGGACAGGTCCTCCTCCAGCTGGTTGAGCGTGGCCTGCAGATGCTCCATCTCCAGAGAATACTTCTGACCTGTCTCACCTAGATTCCCCTCCAGAGCTGCCACCTACAGGATAGAGGGCAGTAAGTAGTAAGAGACAGTAAGTTAGACCCCATAGAAAGGTGCTAACACGGTTATAATGGTGCTACTACATAACCAATTGTAATTATGCTACTCCAGATTGTAAAGAGTTTAGAGTCCAAATTGGCTCATATTTTACCCTGTATTGGTAATCAATAATGTAATCAAGAGCATTCCTTTCTCTGCATCTGGGTGTCTTGAGAGTTTCTCTGCAAGGTTGGAGGTAATAGCAGTTACATAAATAATGTACCGTCGTAAAAAACAACTGATCCCTGTAGATATTTCTCATATACAGCCTTATGACTCTTCTGAACAAACATCTTTTGGACATCAACTGATTTGACGTTTAGCGAGGGTAATTTGAATAAATAGAAACAATTATAATGGTGCTTCTCCAGGACTAGCACTACTAGAGAACCAGTTATAATGGTACTACTACAGGACTGGTGCCACTACAGGACCACTTATGATGGTGCTACTACAGGACCAGTTATAAACGTGCTGCTACAGGAGCAGGTAATGGTGCTACTACGGGACCAGTTATGATGGCACTACCATAAGACCACTTATAATGGTGCTACTACAGAACCGATACTTCTACAATGCCACTTAGCTTCTAATGAACTGGTGCTACTACAGAACCAAAAAAATGGTACTACTACAGAGCCAGTTATAATGGTGCTTCTCCACGACTTACTAGTAGCTAATACAGAAACAGTTTTAATGGTACTACTATAGGACTGGTGCCACTACAGGACCAGTTATGATAGTCCTACCACAGAACCATGTTAGGGGCAAGGATATTCAGAATAAAGCAGAGGTCTACAGACAACACATGTATCCTTATATGCAAAACACTGGGTGCGATAATTACTGTAAAACAACAATAACCGTGAGAAGTGCTGACAAGATAAAACAGAGGGTGTGTGTGTACTTCAAATGAAGAAAGCCACAACACAAACTATATAAATAAACTCCCAGCATGACCGGAGGTGGAAACCGAATGTGCAGTGTTCCGTATCAACCAGGCTGGGCATGTTTATTTTAATGGTTACTGTAGGATTAATGACGTTACAACTGTCAATAAAATGCGTTCCCTTGCCACACGCAATCATCTTTATTCAGCCACAGGGCTGCTGGTGAGGAAAACTGCTCTATGAATAGATAGAGATCCTATGCACATTTATAGCATCTTTATATGAAGAGTTACTGCTGGGCTACAGACAAGAATAAATAATCATATTTAAGATGACATCATTTTTGCTGTTGTATGGTGTGGAAACAAAAATGCTGCCTCAAGCTTGTTAATTAAAGCAATAAGCCACTGGAAGCCGTGTATTACTGTCATTTTATCACAGGTGGTTTAGGCAACTTTTGGTAACCCAACAGAATGTATTATTGTCATTTAATGATCTTTAGCTTTTATAGTATAATGATGAAGATATAATAACACACTATTGTTTTCTTACATTACTATATTCAGTGGCCCATGCAAGCAGCCTTAGAGTCAAACATTATTGCATTATTAGCAATAATAATAATGTTAATAGTGTTAAAAGGACATTTTGTGATGTGGTACAGTATATTATGTATTTTACAACAGCAGCCAAAACACAGCACAGGCAATCATCTTTTTTTAGGACTGAACTATTCATTTGATAAACAGAATTTAATCAAAAGCACAAGTAATTTATTTTAATCTTTGTAATAATGTATGTGTTTACATGCAAACACTTATGTAAATGTAATTTAATATCTAGACTCTAAAAAATAGTAACCATTAATAATACTAATAAAAGAGTAATAGTGCAATACATGCAGAGTTTATATGTACTTTAAATTTAGATTGTAGTAAAAAATAAAATAACAGGCATCCAGTTTTATTTCTTTAGGCCCTCAGTGAATCTCAACAAGGTTCTCCCAGCATCCTGTAAAACCTGCAATATGTCCTTGGTGCAACCCATAGGCTCCCCCACCACCACCCCCCTACCCCCAAAGTTATCATACACTGAAAACAGAAAACCGTTACATAATACAGATGTGTACATTAATTCCACATCAGCTAAATATGTAAATTAATCAAATACTTGCACATAGTAATTATGATGATGTAACATATTCCATGTAAAACCAACGCACACATCAGAATCAAGTAAATTAAAAGCACCTTGCTGCCGACTGGACAGCAGTGCTGCAGTCAGCCTATTTCTATGGCACTGCTCCCATTTGGTACCCATTTGGGCATCTCTACTTTAAAGAGCATAGCATAATGATAATAATTAATCCAGACTTCAAAGGCATAACTAAGCGATGAAAACCCCTGTAGCACTGTCAGGTGTTATCATCACAGTCCCTTTGAGTGAACTCCAGGTGCTCCAGCTGTCCTGCCACCGAAACTGTTATGAAACAGACCTGTATATGACCCACTGTCTTTTCTTATTTACCTCAGACTGATCTGTTTACAGTAACCAGAAGAATGGTAGGATGACCTAGAAGGACTAAGACAGACAGCTACAGATCCTGAGAGCCAGATTTGTACCTAGAGTGAAACTCGAGCTCTCATGGGAAAGGTTGTGGGTGATGCAGAGGCTGATACTGAGGGATTATTCAGTACTTTCTGAGCACTAACACCTCGTTAGGAGCGCCACAGCTACAGCACTTTAACATTCCTCTGTTTGACCTGACTCATTCAGGTGGGCAAAAACTCTCTCTCTCCTGCCACTTTGGACCGGTGAAAGTAGGACACAGCAGGGGACACTTGGGGACTTGTTTGGTTCCACCGTGAAAAGGGCAAAGTTTTGAATTCCCCTGCTAAACAGTAACTCTATAAGACTGGACGTTGCTCTATAAGTTCAAGCTGGCCATGGGATATGAGTTTAAAAGCATCCCCCACTCCCTGGCCCCAGATGGTTCTGACCTGTTTGTGGAGGCTCTCCAGTTCCACCTCCAGAGTCTGCAAGAAGCGCTGCCTCTCGCTCAGCTCACTCTGAGCCCCCCGCAAAGCTTCATTACTCTCACGCACCTCCGTCTGCACCCCCTCCAGCTGCAGCAGTAAAACAGTGGCACCATTAGACAAGAAGCAAGTTTGGAAAGAGATTTTTAAATTTCATTTATTGATCGTTACAATATAAATTCAAGTATAGTACACAAAAGTCATCAATAGGCATTATTATCATGACATTTACCTTTTTTAGGGCATGCTATAGTAAGAGTCTTGGCACACCACTTTTTCAAAAATGCATGCAAGGATTTTAGATGTTTCACCTTCTACAGTGCGGAAATAAAAAATCTCTGTGTGTAAAGGGCAAGGCCAAAAAACGCAACCAAATGCCCATGAACTTCACCACTCCAGGACAGACTAGCCTCCCATTGAAAACATGCATCCTATTAAGCTCCAAATATGACAACAAAGGCCCTTTGTGATTGCACAGCTGAAGACTTGTATAACAAAAAAATAGCAGAAAAACTTTTCAAACTGAATCAGTCCCCAACCCATTATGGAGTGCAGGTGATGTAGTAAACATTCTCCGGTCCCAATGTTGTAGGCATCAAGTTTAAAATGTGCTTATTTATAAAAATGATGATGCTCAAAAGATAAAAGAACTGGGGCTATACAACGCATTCAGCATTGTAATCTTTCCATTTTAATTACTGAAATATTATGGAATTATCTAAAAATTTGTACTAATTTCAAAGTCCTCCTAACTCCTCTTAACTCCTCCTAACTCCTCCTGACTCCTAATTTTTTCACAGTTTTTATCACGTCATATTTCTGCAAACACATTAGTTCTATGATACGACTATGATTGGAAACTTTGTGGTCATTTGTGGACATTTTACAAAACAAACTATAAGCGCAAACATGTGAAGCATCCGGAATTATGCATGCGCAAGGTGCTCGGCAACATTAGAATGAATGGATGAGCTCAAAGAGGTAGCATATGACTGACCTTCTTGCGATACCAGTTTTCGGCTTCCTCTTTGTTCTTCTGAACGATTCCTTCATACTGAGAGCGGAGCTCAGACAGTATTGTGCCCAGGTCAGTGCCACGAGCAGCGTCCACCTCCACATTCACGTCCTCCTGGGCAATCCGAGCCCTCAAGTTATCAATCTCCTGCAGAAACAGCAAAAACAATTATTATTATTATTATTATTAATATTATTAGTATTATTAGTAATAATAATAAGCCATGGTTATGGATATTGCTGTTATTTACATTGTGTTTTGTTATTATATACAAATAACTTTTAATAATTTGGTATCTTTGTTATCTTTCTTCTATTGCACAAATATGTTTATTAATTTCACTTTTCGTCTCGCACTGTATTGACTTTGAAATCTTGAAAATCATGTTCTGAGACCCTCTGACCGTATTTGGCTTATCCATAGGGTCACATATTTGCCTGCATCACTGCATGAATTTGATGATTTTCTAAAGGAAAGGACCCTAATAGATACAAGTGTACTACAAATTGTTAAGCTAAACATACTGTATAAATAAAGAAATATTTGGTCATTTTATGTTTTTAACCATTATGGTTAATCCAGAAAATGAATTTCATATGTACATGAAAGCTTTCAAATACAGCAAATTTTGCCTGCTGACTTCTGACTGCTAATCACATGTTATTTGCAGTACAGTTGGCTTTTAGCTGTGGAACATTGTTTTCGTATGCTTTGGGGTTGTTATATCAGTGAATTAATCTAAATCCACCAAGACAACAAATGAAAGAAACATAGATAAAGGAGATGGACCTTTGTGTGTTTTCCATCATTCCTCATTATTTGAGTATGCTAAATGTGTGTAAATTTGGTATTTACTCAGGTGGGTGTGGTCTATGCATGTGAATACGAGTGTATATGGTCCACTTGTAAGAATCCGACACCACACAGAGGTTTAGGGTGGATGGAAGCTGCTTCATTATTAATCCACTCTAAATATTTGATAGATAGTCTTGCATTACTAACTGTTGTAGCATGGAGCCCTTGACTCCCGGATCTAAAGACTGAGCGTAACAAAACTGACTTGAGAAAGACCAGCACACTTTATATCAGTTATTAACATTTAATAGAATAGTGATCGGTATGTGATTAGTCAGTGTTTAGGCAAGCTGTCAATCATTTGACATAATTGTAAAAACAAAAAAGATCTTCGAAAGACTAAATGTCACCAAGAAGAGGCTTGCTCCTAGTTAGATGAAGGGAAGAACTGCATATTAAGTTACCGATGAGTATAGACTACATGGATTGGATTACAAAGTCCTTGTCTATCACATACAAAGGAGGCCTTTCAGGGATCATTCAGGCACGTTACTGGCCGACCCCAAACTCTAAGATCTGAGACTTGCATATCAAACAACCATTCATTCCAATCCTTTCCTCACAGGAATGCTGGTGTGACTAACAATAAAGCAAGCTAGTAATTAACATGATCTCAGTTACAAGATGCTAGCTGCTAGGTGGTTACAATTATTCTATTATTGTCATTAGCAACAATAGCTTTTATTTCAAACAATGCTTTGAAATTTGGTCCTCTCTGAGTTGCCTGTTTATTAGAAACACATAACTTGTTGCTACACTTATTTGTCTTATTGGCTAACCGCCATCTGAAACATCGAGCATGCACAGGTTTACAACTATAAGAAGGAGGTAGGGTTGCCACCCGTCCCGTAAAATACGGAATCGTCCTTTACTTGCGTTCTGTATTAAACCAATACGGGATGTGATTTGTTCCGTATTTCCACAAATGTCCGATATACACGTCTGTCAAACACACATGTATGATCACAATCTCTCTCTCCAACACCCGCCCCAACTCTCAAGGAGCCCTCTCAACAAGCCAAGAGTGTGGCTCTGTGATCAGAAACTGATGAAGGGTCCTAAAATCCACACCTCGGAAGGTAACTGAGGCAGACATGGGTATAACATGGAAATTCCACACAGGAAGGGCCCTGCTTGCCTGGTTGGAGAAGCAAATCCAGACCCTTCTTGGTGTGGTGTGACAATGCTACCCACTGGCCACCCCAATGTACAAATGGTGCAAGGAAAAATACATGTCCGGGCATGTCTATCAAACTGGAAACTCAGTGAGACAGACCAGCATATATCATTGTCACAGTCAGGACATACCTCCTCATGGTTCTTCTTGAGAAAGTAGAGCTCCTCTTTCAGGCTGTCCAGGTCGCCACGCAGTGTGGCGATGATCTGGTCATGATCCGTCTTGGCCTTCTTCAGAGCCACACAGTCTCTCTCCACTGACTGACACATAGCACTCTCTGTTTCCCATCTGAAACATACACAGACTTTGTCTTTGCAGGAAAGTAGAGTATTTGGAGCAGGGTTAGAGCCCCTTACAAACTTAAAGATTATGGTGGCAAAATGACAGTCATTGGGAGAGGTGTTGTGGCAGTGCCCTTACACAAATGTCTGTAACATTTATGCCTTCAAAGAAGGTCTAATATCTATACTACATGTGTGTAATGTTCATTTTATGGACTCCTCATGCTTGTTGTATTTCAGTTTAGCAAGTATCTCAGTGCTGCTCGTACTTTGTTGTTTCAAGTTGTAACTGGAACTGAGAGGTGTTACAATCTTAAAATGCCCAATGGAAAACTGTGCACTGCGAAGACAGCCAAGTTACCATCTTTATTATGTCTTCAGAGCTCAACAGAAGGTCTTGGACGAGCAGGCAGCCCAACCAATGTTTTTTGTTTTGTCAATTCTTTGTCAAATCTAAAGTTGGGATGCTGTGCGAAATGTAAATACAAACAGAATGCAATGGCGTGCAAACAGTTTAAGCCCTATGTTTAATTGACAAAAGCAAAAGGATACATATAAAATGTTGGGATGGAAAGATTATATTGCCTTTGAAAAATATACTCTATGCACATTTTGAATTTGAAAAACACCTGTGGCAGGGGCAACAGAAGATTGGTAAAGCAAAAAAAAACACCTACTAGAATAACTCACAACTAATTTGGATAATTGGCAACAGGCCAGTAACAGAACTTGGCATAAAAAGAGAGTCGTTTAGAAATAGAGATGTGATGCAATGTAGCCTTAGTGCACATTGCATGGGTGACTTGTAAATCTGTGAAGCCTCATTAATTCTGATTATGGGTTTTGGAGCAACATATGCTGCATCTAGACAACTTCTTTTTCAGAACAGCAGGTGGACTAACAGTCATAGCATTGCCACATGATCTAAAGCTTTTATACCAGTGTAGCTGTTTTTTAAAGGTGTGATCTAGATTATCTCGAGGTCTGGTAGATTTCCACTTACTTGAGTCTGAAGTCATCTGCAGCCAGCTTGGCATTATCAATCTCCAACATGATCCGAGCATTTTCCAAAGTCTTCTTCCTGACCTGAGGGCCATTAGCAAGTACATGTATTATCATATGAATCATCAGCACTCACATAGACAGAACTCATGTCACAGTTTAATGGTGAAATAACACTTTATCCTAATGCTTCTGCGATCCTGTCCTAGCTGCTCTAATGTCATATGCCATGACATTCCTTATATGTTAAAGAGTAACTGCACAGTCTTGAGTGGTCCATTTAGTAGCTGACAATTATTAACGGTGTAACAAGGCTGCCTAACTTGTCTAACAAAGATTCACAGTGCACTCTTGTGTGTAAAATTTCACATTTCCTGAGAATTCTTACAGGCAGAGTTCCAATTTTCTAAGGTAAGCTGAGTCACATATGTACAGAACTCACATTGGAAAAAAAACACTTGGTCTGACAGACATGACTTGACATGGGTGCTCACACTACACATGAAACGCAGCCCCTCTAGACAGCTCTGTCTATAGACAATGTCCAACAAGTTGTTTCATTTAAAACAACAGGCTGCGTGTGCAAGTCCTGAGCAAACACATGGGTTGAGTCCCTGAACCCTACATAGTTTTTAGATACATCACACAGGAATTAAAATAGTGGCTGCAAAACACTGCAGCACATGTCTAATAGTTAGTTAAATGGGAATCAGTCATGTGAGCATGGAAAGTCAGCACAATGTTTGATGCAGAAGGCAGAACTTACATTATACAGTAAGGAGGTGAGCATTTCAATTCAGCCACTGACAAATTGTGCTACAGGGGTTTTGCTCACATTGCCAAATTAAAAATGAAATCTAGGTGAATACAGGCAATATTAAATAAGTCACCATATTTACATTTATACCCTGCCATTCTATCCAGTCAAATAGAGCAAAGTAGGCGTATATAGGACATTGGTGATGCAGATGTTGACTTTATTCTCTCATTGTGTAGGACCAGTAGTTGTAATTCTTTGTGTGTGGTTTCTGTGTGATTTTGAGAAATTGGTTCCTGAGATCTGCTCAAACTAAGACAATCAGAGCTTGTTTGGGCATTTACTCTGACATTCCCTTCTTATACTGCACAGCAGACTGAGGCAGATAAAGCTGAAATCGGCCTGATCTTGAAATTCAGTCCTCTCTGACCGAATCAAGCTTAAAATTGCTTGACACAGAGTATGCCTGGCTTTAGAGGCAGGGCATTAGAGTTTGGCATCTTAGCATTTAGAATCAGCTCAGTTCAGTTAGAATTTGCTATAACCACGCTCCGCCGACAAATGCATTCTTTCATAGCTACTTCTGGCAGAATATTTACAAATAAGAAACTGCAGTGACTGCAATGCAGAGTTAAGTTTCCAGTCTAAAGTTCTATACTACCCAGTTAAATTACATTGTTGTAGCTATTCAGTGATTGGCTTTAGTGGAAAAAACATTAGCTACATTTGTTATCAGCTCATTGGCTGGTAGGAAACCAGACTAAGTGAACAATAATGGACCTGAGCACAGGCCTGGTTCTGTCTGTGTTTGTACCTCCTGCTCCAGAGCATGAGCCTGTGCCAGCATGGCATCTATGTCATGACCTTTGGGCACCCTCTCCAACATCAGCTGTTTGATGCGGAGCTCCAGGTCAGCGTTGGACTTCTCCAGCGAGCGCACTTTGTCCAGGTAGTTGGCCAGTCGGTTGTTGAGGCTCTGCATAGCTTCCTTCTCATTGGTGCTGTTGCCCAGGCCGTTGAGTGACAGGTTAGCTAGACCATTCAGATCAGACATGCTCATGGAGGAGGAGCGAGAGAGGGGCTTGGCCGCAGCAAATGAGACAGCCACTTTGGCTCGGGCACGCCCACTGTCCCTTAGAGACAGGTTAGAGAATGAAGGCTGCCGGCCAATGGAATAACTTCGCATGGACATGCTGGACGTCATGATGTCTGCAGATATGGACACAAAGGTTTATACGTATTACATATAGTTTATGACACAATATGGAAAAACAACGCCTTTGCTAAGAGGGAAAATGTTGCCTTAAAACATTAAATTCATTGGACTTCAAATACGGTAACAAAATGTATCACACTGATTATATTAATTCACTATAAGAAGCTCAGTCAACCAAACGTTTTGAGTTCAATAGCTTGTATGTATGAGAAACCATCCTCGAGCAAAATACACTCATCATTAAAGAATAGTTGTACAAATAGTTGCACCCAGAAGGAATCAACCGACAGGAATGAAACTTGGTGGGTGGGTTTTACATTGTGACTGTGCCAGCACCATTGGCACACGGTTGCTTGATGCAGGACTACATGCAAGAAGAGTTTTAGAATGACTACCCTTAATACCATGTCACTGTCTCCAAAAACTCCAAACTGGTGTCCTGCCAGACTGTGTGGAGATTGTGTGTGTGGAGACACCTTGGTCAGTGCCAAGATGAACCGTTTCTTGTTACACATTCACAAGGCTTGGTGTTACTCCACCTCCACCCCTACGGCAAAATCTGCAGGAACTGTGTGAGAATATTCAAGCTGCATGTGATGGATTATCACAAGACACCATTAGGAACCTCTGCAACTAAGATGTCTGGCATGTTGCTTTAGCGAACATGGTGGCCCGACAGTATATTGAAAGACACTACTTCTGTATGTGTAGCTAAATATTGTAGCTAGATATCAGTCTAATATTTATCATCGCTTACTGTTCCTGGTAACCTTTATCTTCCTTCTGAGTGCAGCAATTTTTTGACGATGATGTATAATATTTAAATGACGACTCTGCAACAATGCAAATTCTAAACAAAACAGGAACTTTTTTCATTTTTACTTTGGTCAAAGATGACAGCTAAAGTATAAAAGTATCTACCAAAATATGCTAACTCTGCAAAATAAAGCCCAAAAAACTAACAACTGTTAACAACCAACTAGCGTTAAATGAGTAAATATAAACAAAACTCCCAGAGAAGTATTTAGAAGTGAATAAATGTGGCCCATCACTTCTCAGTTCTGAATCTGCTTCTGAATTTTCGAGTTACTAGTTTTCTAGTAATTTTCCAAATCACTTCTTTAGCTGTTATGTGGTGAATGTTGCTAATAAATACTGGAGGACAATAGTCACCAATCTTTCCTAACAAAACATCTCCCAAAAAATCTCCTGGTTTTGATTAATGTCACACAGACATGCAATGTGGTAATTAGGGCACATTCTAACTTACAGTGAGCTTCAAACATCAACAAAACTTTAAATAACAGTTTAGTCTAGTTTAGACCACAGCTAGCATCCTGCTTCACAGGTTTGTTCATGTTTAGAGCTGACAGTAACTCAGACTGTGTCCTGAACCACACTGAGTCTTCACAACCATAATGAATACCTAGTTTTGCATATTTATTTATGGAAAGGATTTTGGTGACTATTGACCTCTAGAGCTAGAGTTAGTTGTGACTGATGATGGGTTCAGCACTAAAACACCAAACGTTATGACCCCTTTATCTTTGGTACATGGGCATAAGAATTTTCACCAAGTCGTTCTCTTAACTATTGTTAGAAAACGAGCTTGGTGTGCAGCATTATGGCTGAGGGTTCTGCTGTGTGGGTTTTACAGTTAGTAGTAACTGTGTGTTTAGAACGAGAGTTCTGCTTTACCCAGATAAATACTCCAGTTATTTCACACCACTCTGACTCATTCATCTACGTCTAGTGTGGAAACCATCAGCCTGTCTAGTGTGCTTGTTTTAGCATGCCAACTTAAGACCGATCTATCTTCTGCTGACTATGTCCTTGTTTGTCCATCATAAAACAATAAAGGCTGGTCTCAGATCAGCATTCAAATTTCATTTTCATGGACCAGTGTGATGCTGTTTTCCGGCTCTTCATGGACCATGAAACCAAACTTACAAAAGGACCTGGAAAACCTCTGAACCCATCACACAGAGTGATTTGTCTTTTGAAAGAGTCAGTTCATCAGAGAGATGGGTGTCTACTGGTGAAAGAGACAGCAGGTATTGTCTGTGTTGGCATATCAAACAATCAAGCTCAGTCACACTCCACTAACACTGGATTAGCTGTCAAGGAAACAATGGCGTTGTTGTCGGTAAGCCCAGTTTGAGTTACTTCAAACAAGAAAATGCAATTATCTTAACGACTGGTCCAATCCAAAGCCCTCCACCCCTAAAGTCATCTTCCTCCAAAGTGCATTCAGTTTAACACGTTTTCCTGCATCCTTTCCTGAGAACTCATGTACAGTGTCACTTCTATCAGCCCAAATAAACTTTTAAACTGAAGAACCGAAGCACTGTGGTAGATAAAATTATCAGACAGATGCCTCAACATAGTGATGTAATGAGAGGTGCAGGTGCTGTAGCTGTGAGCTGTGAGCTGTAAGCTGTAAGCTGTGTTGGACGGAGCTCTTACCTGTAGCACTTGCTGATGGAGGGATGAGCGAAGGAGTGAGAGGAGGAGAACAGCACTCTGCTGGGGAGTGGAACACACCTTTATATACACAGCAGGAGAAGGAGGAGGAGGGACGGAGCACCAGGTTACCTGAGGGAGGAGTACTGTACACTCTCTCTCTCTTTCTTTCTCTCTGTTATTTGTTATAAGTTATTTTTTCTTTCTGTCTGTCTTTCTAATTTCTCACTCTTATCTCTGTTGTTCTTTCCTTTTTTCTCATTGCATTTTTATTTTTCCTCCCTTTCCTTGATTCTGTCTCTTTTTCTTTTTTGCTTTCATTCTTCATTTCCCTTTGTGACAGTTTTTCTTTCTTTCTTTCTTTCTTTCTTTCTTTCTTTCTTTCTTTCTTTCTTTCTTTTTCTTTCTTTCTTGTTAGTATTTCTCTAGTTTCTATTTCTTGACCTCTTTCCTATTTCCTCCATTCTCTCTCTCTCTCTCTCTCTCTCTCTCTCTGATAGTAGAGTCATTCTTCTCTCTGATGGTAAACTGAGACTCTGAAACTTCACCAATTAAATATTCAGCAGTGCTGAACCAGCGTGGACAAAAGGGGGAAGCGGATGATCCAGTAATAGCCAGCTCGATTAGCCTGAACAACAACAGTTGTCGACAAGCATAAGGAGGTTAGAGCAACTTCCGTCTTGTACATCTTCTACAGGGCCACACACTTCCCACTCTAGTTCTGGAAGATTCTGCTCCAGTATTTCAGCCCCTGTTCCACACACAGCTCTCAGGAAGTGAATAAGGTGCACATGAAATGATGTAGATCTAACCTAATCTGCTTTCTAGTTTAATCTAATCTAATTTCACCTGAATGATGAATGGTTTAGAATCAGCAGCTTTCTCCTTTTACAGAATAGCAAAGCTGCTGTGCAGGTGAGATCATAGTGCTCTGGATAAGGCTGTGAAGTAAAGACAAACACTGGCACACAACTGTTGTTTGACTATTAACTGATTATCACTGCTAGCGTAATGCTCATTTCCACAGTTCCGTATGCTATGTTAGCGTTACGCTACAGAGAGCATATTACCACCAATAACATCACAGCTGTTATATGCAGTCACATGGTTTGGTCAGCAGATTACACAGAGCTACTAGACTGGAGAACAACACATGGTGGGAGAAAAATAGAGAAGAAAATAATACAATAATGACAAATATATATTACAACCAATGGAGTTACACAAAATACATATCACATACTGTAATTATTATCACTTCTGTATTTATTATGTCCCTACCTGTAATGTCCCTCAATGCTCATTTCTATGCAGCGTTTATTAAAGCCTGTTCCATTATATTTGCACTCCTGCATGCTAACACGCCATAGAACTATATGAATACAGCTATATGAAGGGTTTTATAGATCTATGGCACTATATAGTATGAATAATGATGTATTCATATACAAGAGTGTCTTGTGCAGGCAGGACCTACCAACACTAGATTTAATCTGATCTGACCACTGCAAAGTCCAGAGAGTGAGGGGCTGTGTGAAACAGACAGTTGAAGCTTCTTCAGCAGAATGAAGTGTCTGCGGTACACAAAGCCCCTGTTCTCTGAGTGAACATGTGCTGGAGCCAGACTGGGTTACAGCTCAAGCTAATTATCTCCACACCCTGCTGAGCCTGTTGCATAGGGTGAGTCTATAGGAAACCTCACATCTACCGCATGTCCCTGTGTGTGTGTGTATGTGTGTGTGTGTGTGTGTGTGTGTGTGTGTGTGTGCTTATACATTTTCAGGATAAGGATTTTATTCACAGTGCAGTAACGCCACTTCTTCTTGGTTACTTATGGTTAATTTAGTTTAGAATACAAACACATGTCCACACACACGTTTGTCTTGCTATATTTGTTCTATTGAGTTTTGCGTTACACTAGCAAGTACTATTACACCTACAGCTAATCCCTAAAAGTCACCTCAGTATCCAAATGGCAATTTTCTGTTCTTATCGTTTTTTCAAAAAATTGGAATTGGTGCTGAAAACATGCACAAACGATACCAGCAAAATCTGGCCAAATGTCAGGTTGTTCTGTCATTGCAGAGGGACGTATAGCAGACACACACAGGCCATAGGAGGACACACCGAACATTTTATTTATATATACATGATATCGATATCGAACCAAACCTCTCCATGCAGAAACAAAATACAAAATAAATTAATAAACATACAAATAAATAAATAAGTAAATACATACATAAATAAACTCAAGCAAATAAATAAACTGCCTCAATTTTTCTATTATCCCTAAAACAAAATTCCACAAAAAATCCACACTCTGAGGTGTGACTAATCACAAGACCAGACCAGGTCCGGATGTGATCAACAATCAAATAGAGTTTTTTTTTAAAAAGTGACAAAATAACTGAATATGAATGGCTGAAATGGAGTTGTGTAAAAAGTAGATTCCTTTCCTCAGTTGTATATTACTATATACATATAACTATATTCAGCCGATTACAAATCCATCAATATTTCACCTAACTTGCCATCAGTAAGTGTAACTAGTTATTATCCACCTCTGTGTAGATTATATAGTTATTATCCACCTCTGAGGTACAGCTATGTATGTTTTCAGTCAGAACATATGCAAATTAATATCTATGTAAACCAGTACAAAAGGCTCTTTGTCTATTCTTTTGAGGTGCAGGCCTTTTCTATTTACTTTACATTTTCCACATACATTTCACACAGCAGTGAAAAGGCCATGCATCATCAGCCGATCACCACACAGTCGAGTGCGTAGCGTCTTGTACTGTTTCTGCTTCATTGCAGGACTACATCAACACAGTCTGGAGCCCAGTCAGCAGGGCAGATGTTCATGCTGGTGGCATTTGCATGTAAGTTGACATGTTGACACACATTGATTTCCATATTAAACCCATAAAACGAATGATAATACTGTACAATATCATATGTTCTATTTAGATGCTGAAACAACCATAAGAACAACAATCAGTTATCAGTATTACAGTGTAGTCCATATGAATTGATCCTATGAGGAATAGCTTTATAATATATATGAACCAAACTGTAGTAGTAATAATATCTAAGATCTTTCATTTAAAAGATTCAGCCAGCTAGTCCAGACCCGCCCTGTCTTAGAACCTTACAACCTTGTATACTTTTTTAACTGTTGCTTTAGGGATATGAGGCTGGATTGTATGTGTGTAAGGCAATGAAGCCCCCTGCGTCAGCAAAGAAGTCTGTTTTCATTAAGAAACCGATCTAACGAGTGTTCCCACTTCTGTTAATCTACCATGTCGTTTGCTTTAGGACAGGATCTTTCCTGGTGAGACAGTCTAGGTTATTTAGATGTAACTTTAATCTAGTCTGCAGTTTGGAATCCATTTCACCTTGTTCACTTGACCTCACTGTACTGTACTGAATCAGTTCAGAGAAGAAATAAGGAGAGCATTACACGCATCTACACTAGCACTGGGGATTCTAACCCTCAGGATCAATCCTAGTAAACAGCAGAGCACTTCAGAAAAACACATCAACCGATCCTGATCCTGACATCAACCGACCAATGCTGTCCAGAGGCTTCAGCGTCTTCTTCTTTTTCTTCATCACATTTTTATTCTTCTTTTCTTTCTTCATCATCATCATCATCATCATAATCATCATCACCATCATCATCAACTTTTTTATTCTTCTTCTCTTTCTTCATCATCATCATCATCACCTTTTTTATTCTTCTTCTCTTCCTTCATCACCATCATCATCATTATCATCATCATCATCATAATCATCATCATCATCAACTTTTTTATTCTTCTTCTCTTTCTTCATCATCATCATCACCATCATCAACTTTTTTATTCTTCTTCTCTTTCTTCATCATCATCATCATCATCATCATCATCATCATCATCATCATCATCATCATCATCATCATCATCAACTTTTTTGTTCTTCTTCTCTTTCTTCATAATCATCATCACCATCATCAACTTTTTTATTCTTCTTCTCTTTCTTCATCATCATCATCATCATCACCTTTTTTATTCTTCTTCTCTTCCTTCATCACCATCATCATCATTATCATCATCATCATAATCATCATCACCTTTTTATTCTTCTTCTCTTTCTTCATCATCATTATTACCATCATTATCATCATCATGTCATCATGTCCTTCATTTTTTTTCTCTTTCTTAATCATCATCATCATCATCATAATTGTCATCATCTTCTTCCATTTCTTCATTGTTTTAGTTTTTTTGGGGCAAATTGTTTGCGCACCCACAATGATACAAGCACAGTTTCTATAAAGTACTTGTGAAACTGCATTAGGAAACCTTAATCAAGTGATTCCTCAGCTTTCCTGAGGAAGGTCTGTCAAAATCTCAGAAGCTGCTGAACGTGTGGCGGTGGACCTTGAAAAAGGATGTCGTGCTCCGTGTATGTGTAGGCATGGGCACATAATCATCAAACCAATATGGTGAGATATGTACCTCACATGACCCAAGCACGCTACGTCTTATTTGCATATGGACAAAGCACATGCTCACCTGCGCTCATTTACATGTCCAAACAGGAACATGTGGGTGGAAATTCAGTAGCCCAGTTAAAGTTATGCCAGGAATGGATGGAAGAGTTCAGCTGTTACTGAAACAACAGACAGTATCAACGAACATAGAAGCAAAATTCGGTGCCTGCCCGTGCTGTTATTAGAAAAATGTAAAATGCTTTGGAGAAAGAGGAAACAAAAGTCTTAACACTGTAATTAAGATTATGGGTATACATTTTGTCCTGCTGAAAAATAATTCAAATAATTTGTGCTTAATGTCCTCAAATACATTAAATGATATGGATTCCAGGTTTGCAATTTTAAAGTCTGAGGCATCAGGTCAGTAGGTCATCTTTATCTATTGATGTCTCATGCAAAGAAGGTTAATAAAATGTTTGATGTTTTTAATACATGTAACTGTATACTGATGTAGACATGTTGATAGTGGATAACCCACACTCTCACATTCTTACACCTTTTTCAGTTCTCTTTCGATGCTCATTCTACAATGTTGCAGGTTGATCAATAGCAGAACCCATAAACTGTTTCTCTTTACTTTGTGTGCAATAACACATGTTCACCAGAGAGGTCAGCAAATCCCCAACACTTACATAGCGTGGCTTTAAGATTAATTCAGAGCGTTTATCAGACCTATCTGAGAACTGTGTAGATGTAGCTAATAGGCAGCTTGATTGACAGCTCTCTGTTCAGCATTTTACCCTTCATACAGAACTGATGTCAGTATCCAACTTTTATGTGATGCTAACTGGAAAAGTCCCAGACGAACAGACATACAGATGAATAGACAGATGAAACGATGTGTAAAGGAATAGACAAATAACAGTACAGACGGATAAACAAATTATTGGATGTATCAAGGATAAAGCAACAGATTAAGGAACAATTCCTGTGTATGGATGAAAGGAAGCCTGGCTGACAGGTAACTACAAATGAAATATGGTGAAGTATATCAGCAATTTACAGGAACATTGTATATATAAATATATTTACTTAGTACACAGAGTTAGGCTTAGAACACACGGATTTAGGCTCAATTCAACTCTTTGATTGGTTAAAACCTGGAAAAATAAGGAAAATCAACTGCAGTTTACCTGTTATAGCTCAGGAATATTTTTCAAATGTCCAGTTGGAAACAAGAACACGTATTTGTGATTTCAATTCGTTTGTGATCTCAGCATTAAACAATTTGCCTCCTCCCTTCACCCAACGTGCTTATCTTAGTGCCAGCAAACTAAAGACAGAAATGAATAAATGACTATCAAGTACAGCCATCTAAAGATAAACAACAGCTGGACAGTGTTTCATGAATGCTGTATGTATGACAGACAGGCGAATGCAACAGGGGCCAAAACGACATTTCTCAGGGCAAGACTGCCACCCAGTGGAGCCAAGAAATGAGTACAGTCTATGTTGGTTTTTAGTAAAAAAAAATGCATGCTTCTAAATGTCTACAGACAGAAGCAATGTTCAAAGAAGGGAATATATACACTTCCGTTTAATATTAAGCCAAGCAGAATGCACTGTGTTATTACATAGCTGTTTTGGATTATTGTTGCTGCGCTATATTGATTTTAATTGATTTGTTGGTAGAGAAGTGATTCTCATTGCTGGTGGAGACACACTGGGGTGTTAGTACCAGTATGCAGGTGGAAGCTAACAGGTGAACATGTTACCATACAGTCAACAAAGACGATGAAATCATTCACAAAAAACTTGTAAATGGCCCCAACCCCATTATGAATTAGGGGTTATTATTAAATAGCATCAATGTTGTGCGTTGAAACATAATAACAGTAAATAATTGCACTAAATAATTACAGAGCTTCTAAGGTAACCTGGTAAATGTTTTTATTAATTGTAGTCATTTACAGTCTTTCTCAGTCGATTTGGTTCATTTCTCAGATTAAAATTGAAATTCTCAAAACTGTTCATTCAATCTCCACATCTCCTTGGCGCTTGTGCACTTGTGCATCATACTAGCATTTCTCAATGTGTTTCACATTTTGCAAATGCTTTCGTACATTCATGCAAATGGTCGTGTACTACTGTCTGCTGTTTTTGCATTATCAATTGCTTACGTCATGTTTAGCAAAATGCTGAAGTGCTGAACATGTTGTCATAATCTCTCGGGTATAATTTGTACATTTCTATGAAACTCGTATGGTAAATTTTGGTAATTTATCCATAACTGATTATCCTTAATTGTTCTTAGGTGAATCTTGTCTTTCAGTTAAGAAGGGGAATTTATGAAGGTTTAGATCAACCAATGGTCAAACAGCTCTCAACCATAGGTCAGAGGTGCATCTCATGAAGCTTCAACTGACAAACATATATAGACACACAATATTGCAGTGTCACAAAGTCTCACAATGGAAAGACATAGCCATGCACACCCTGTACAACAGCCAAGAAGAGGGTTAAGGCTGCGTAGTGGAAGGCTAAGGAACAGAAGAAGAGGTAGGGAAGTCCATGCTCATAGATTTGTCCCAGATGAAAGAAGGGCAACAATTGTAGACCATGTTTTAAATCATCGTCAGCTTGTTGCCGGGTGCAGCCAAATAATGGAAGAACCACTGTGTCTTTTATCATTCAAATGTTTACTAGAGAAAACAGGTATGCAATTCAGAAATGTGCACTCTGCTGTAATGCTGCACACGACATAAATTTTGTTATTCAATCTTATGTTTTGCATGTTTGCATTCATATACCATATAGGACTGCAAGACTATTTCAAAGGGGTGGCAGAGGTCCCGTTTTCATACCTCAACAAGAGGAGGGTGTATGTGCTATGGTCATAGTAAATAATGCCATAAGGCTGAGGGAGATCCAGCAAGCCATTATACAGGACAACAATGTTTTTCAAAATATTCAATCCGTAAGCATCTTCACTATTGACTGGGTTCTGAAACGACACCAGATGAGCATGAAACAGTGACATAGTGAAAGAGCTACGGTACCAGTGTGTACAGGTAAATCCCATATGCATACTGACACATTTGCTGAAACGAATGTAACTGTTTCGTTTCCTAAATGAACCGTATATTAATTTGTGACGTCAGTATATTAATTTGTGGGCTCCATAAATAATAATAAATATTGTTATTTGTTTTGTTACTTTACGTGCAAAAGACTTACGCTTAAATACTGCGCATTAGCTTCAAACAGTGGAGCGCTGATGGCATGCAGGTCTTTCCACTAATACTCCAAAGGGTAAATCCCCACAATGGCCTGCAGAGGGCAGTAGAGAGCTTTACTGTGCCGGTGCCAGATTCTGGACTTCACAATTATTTGTCTCTGCCACGGCCTCGCAATAAAACATAAATCATAAACGGTTTTCATGAGGTAACACTGCAGCTGTATTCTAAATGAACATTTTGGATGTCATATGGAGAAGATCAGCCTAAAGAACTTCACAACCCTAAACACGATATAGAACACGTGATAAAGCGAAAACCCCAGAGCTGAATTAACACACAGCTCTCAACTGGATACAACTCAACTGTGTAGGAGTAAATTCAGCCCTGGAGATTAAGCAGGCTATTATTCAAAGATAAAATGGACTTTGTAAGCCGTAAGATGTGGGACAGAAGCGTATTTGTCTGTTAGGATTTTGGCTTCAGTTGGTTGGCTAATTATACAAGCAATTACAACTATACTTTAAAAATCATTTAGGATTCAGTTCAACTCTGGATATTTCACAGACATAGAAGACCTAGTGACCGTGAAACGGCAAAGTCAATCAAGATTCAAGCAGCTGAATAAATCAGTATTTAAGGTCTCATTTGATAGTGGGGCCTATTCGGAGAGTGCAATGTCCGGATGCAGCCTGCGACCCCACTTGACCTCTGCTGACCTCTGTCATGTCAGATTAATCCTAACACACCCCTGCAGTCACCCTTAACACACCCTCTCTGTACTCCTCCAAACACAGCGGCCCTCCTCCTGAGTGGTTCACAGATCTATATCAATACATCATGTATTCCTCTGAATATTTACATAACACGTGTCATATTCAATTTTAATGCAAATGCGGCCTACCTACCTCAGAATGAACCTGATCTGAAACTGTTGTTTTTAGATTACAGAGGAATAGTGTGCCGCAATCTGAAGGGCTAACCCACGCCTCCACAGATTTCAATATGCAGGCTGCTTTTAAACATGTTAAATCATAACCGCATGCTTGGGCTGAATTATGATGAGATGAAATCTCTCTCTCTCTCTCTCACTCTCTCTCTCACTCTCTCTATCGCTCTATCGCTACATCTCCCTCTCGCACTGTTTCCCAAATCGAGTGTTTCTATTATAATGCACGAGCTACTAATGAAAGCAGTGCTTACACAAAGGCACCAGGGTGTAATGTACTAGATAGATAGATAGATAGATAGATAGATAGATAGATAGATAGATAGATAGATAGATAGATAGATAGAAGGAGGAGTCATCAGGTGAAGTGGATGAATAACAGGTGTGATTTGATTTGGCATGAATAGTTTCTGTACGTAGGTCACATCAGTGTTCAGACACTCTTATATCTAAAAATTGTCCTGGGTGACCATACAATTCCATACACCTGCACATTCAGCTACTGCCTTCACACTATGGCATTTGGCACATGGGTCGATTTAGCATCTGTTGTGTATAGTATATGCTTGTACTGCATATATAGTGTTAGAACATAGTGTGTTGCTTAAAGTGTTAGAGTATAAATTGTATAGTATAACAGTAAAGAACATAATATAGTGCATGACATAATGTTTAACGTTAACATATAATGTGTATAATGTTATAGTACAGTATATAGTGGGCAAGGTACATAAAGTAAAGAGTTGTGCACAATGTAGTGTGCAATGGAATCATATAGTATGTAATGTATAGTGTTACAATACAGTGCATAATGTAATAATGAAGTTAATTACATTGAGGAATAATAATAATGAAGAATATAGTGTGCAGTGCAGTAATAAAGCACACAGTGTAGGAATACAGTGTCTAGTACCCACAGCACACAAGATTTTCCTCTCCCTCTCTCTTTCTCTCTCTCACTCTCTCTCTTCCTGCCTCTATCTCTCCCTCTCCAGGTCATTTAGCCAATCTTTAGCGGTTTACATGCATTTAAGTCCTTATCTCTCTCCTCCTTTATCTAAAGTCATTCTTTCCTGTTTGAGCAGCTGTGGTGGGCTCCGTGCCCGCTCACGCAGACGCTGCCAGGGTGTTTACTGTTTGTGTTCCAAAAACGCACCAAGTGACCACTTTAGCGGGATTAGGCCACTGATAGCCAAGGCCTGTCTGAGAGGAAGTGGGGGCTGCCTAGGGCCCGAGTGGAGTGCACTGGTCTGGGCTTTGAATGACTGCCAGATTTAGTCACTGCGAATGCAGCGATTGCCATTGATAAGGATCACTAGTGGCAAAACTGCGAGCAGATATGGACAGATGTGTGTATTACGCTGGAGGTCAGCACCTGCATTTGCGTTTCTTTCTTTTCCTACACCCCCTCCCCTTTTCTGTCTCTCTCTCTCTCTTTTTTTAATGAGGTTCGTGTTTCCTCTCCCCAGAGCGCAGGTTGCTTTTGTACCTCAAAAAGACCCAACAAGGCCACTTAAGGCTGAATGGATATGTTTGAGCGGTGAGTAATAGATCTATATCGGCCCGCGTTCTGGTACCACATATGGAGCGGCTTGTATGTGTGTGTGTGAACACTCTTAAGCTGTTCTGAGTCTCACAGCTGCCTTTCAGCTTTTCTACAGCTCAACATGATTTTCCATCTTTGGAACAAGCGAAGTGAGCCGCAGGCAGAAAACACAGGCTGTGAGCAAAAGAGCAAATAAATAGAAAAGCAAGCAAAGAAAAAATAGATGAAATAATTTGGTAATTCAATTTAAAGTCAAAATGAACACATGAAATATGAGGCAAAGACTTATTGGTACAAAACAAGAAACATCATCAACAGATTTAAATAGTCAATCTACCTGGGTGCTAAAAAGAGGCTTCTTTGGATCTTCTAGAGGAACTTTATCCTAGAAGAACCTTTAGTTAGCTGGTTTTAGTTCAGCTTTTAAAGAACCATCCATTGATGGTTTAGGCAACATAATATGGTTCTTTCATGGCATTTCTCTGAAGAAGCCTTTCTGGCGCTTCCAATAAGTAACAAAAGGTTTCCTTGTTTTTCTGCTGTATTGTCAGACATTGCAAGTAAAGGCTGCATTTCTGCTTTTTGAGGTTCTTTTTTTATAAAGCCAGGTGCTCAACTTGGTCCACCAGAGCCTCTAACCCTTCATCTCCTAAAACTGAAGCTTTTATCTTCATAGCTAAAATGACTGACTACCTGCCTTCACTACTCGACTTCACACCTTTTTTAAAAAACAGCCTTTCAAGGACCAAACCCTGCATATAGACTGTTTATGTACCATTCAATGATATGAGAAGCCACACATAACATACACAATATCATTTATCGGCTAAGATTATGCTACATGGTGTGTAGTGTCAGAAAATTATGTATAGTTTAAAATTAAAGTGTATAGTGTCAAAATATAGTATTTTGTAGTATAGATTTCGATTGTACTGCATACTGTTAGATTACAATGAAATGAAAAAAGAATTACATTTGCCTACAATATACACTACAAAAGTTTGGGGTCAGTGATATTTATTTGCATGAAATAATTTTGTAAAGATATGTGTATAAAATAATTTATTGATAAAACCAATTTACCATCTCCTAACGTTATGTTTATCCCAAAATACTGCAAAAATACTGCAAACTGTGAATATACCCTAGTAGTTTATTAGTATATGATATAAGTATATATTCTTAGTTAAATATCTATAATTATTTACATATGTATACATGTAAACACTGATAATTCATTACTATATGTATGAAAGAAGCTGAGTTAAACATGAACTTGGAAATTGGAATGTGAGTCTTTGCGGGCTTATCAGCTTCTGTCAGATTTTTCCATTGCAGATATCCCATCTTCTTTGAAAGTCTTCCAGAAACATTCCATAGTGTTGTGATACTTTAAAGCGTTTCTGAGTTGTGTACTTGTAAAATGTATCTTAGTTGTTTATAAAAGTATTTTCTCAATGAGTTTGCAATGTATTTTCATTTACCCTTTCTTAGAATCGCACAAACATTTCTGTATAGAAAGGCTAAAAGGTTTTACACGTTGGTCTACTACCATCTTAAACACAGTAAACAGATTCCATGAGCATCAGCTGGCTTTGGCTGCAGAAGAAGAAGCACATATACACACTCGTACAAATACACACACGCGTGCACATATACACACTCATACAAATACACACACGCGTGCACATATACACACTCATACAAATACACACACGCGTGCACATATACACACTCATACAAATACACACACGCTTGCACATATATACACTCATACAAACACACACGCTTGCACATACACACTCATACAAATACACGCACGCTTGCACATATATACATTCATACAAATACACACACGCTTGCACATATATACACTCATACAAATACACACACGCTTGCACATATATACACTCATACAAACACACACGCTTGCACATACACACTCATACAAATACACGCACGCTTGCACATATATACATTCATACAAATACACACACGCTTGCACATACACACTCATACAAATACACAAACGCTTGCACACATACACACTCATACAAATACCCACACGCTTGCACATATATACACTCATAAAAATACCCACACGCTTGCACATATATACACTCATACAAATACCCACACGCTTGCACATATATACACTCATACAAATACCCACACGCTTGCACCTATATATACTCATACAAATACACACACGCTTGCACATATATACATTCATACAAATACACACACGCTTGCACATATATACATTCATACAAATACACGCACGCTTGCACATATATACACTCATACAAATACACGTACGCTTGCACATATATACACTTATACAAATACCCACACACTTGCACATATATACATTCATACAAATACACGCACGCTTGCACATATATACACTCATACAAATACACGCACACTTGCACATATATACATTCATACAAATACACACACGCTTGCACATACACACTCATACAAATACACGCACGCTTGCACATATATACACTCATACAAATACACGCACACTTGCACATATATACATTCATACAAATACACACGCTTGCACATATACACACACATACAAATACACGCACGCTTGCACATATATACACTCATACAAATATACACACGCTTGCACATATATACACTCATACAAATACACGCACGCTTGCACATATACACACTCATACAAATACCCAAACGCTTGCACATATATACACTCATACAAACACACGCACGCTTGCACATATATACACTCATACAAATACACACACGCTTGCAGATATATACATTCATACAAACACACACACGCTTGCACATATACACTCATACAAACACACACACGCTTGCACATATATACATTCATACAAATACACACACGCACGCTTGCACATATACACTCATACAAACACACACACGCTTGCACATATACACTCATACAAATACACACACGCTTGCACATATACACACTCATACAAACACACACACACTTGCACATATATACACTCATACAAATACCCACACGCTTGCACATATACACACTCATACAAATACACACACGCTTGCACATACACACTCATACAATACCCACACGCCTGCACATATATACACTCATACAAATACACACACGCTTGCACATATATACACTGATACAAATACACACACGCTTGCACATATATACACTCATACAAATACACGCACGCTTGCACATATATACACTCATACAAATACACGCACGCTTGCACATATACACACTCATACAAATACACGCACACTTGCACATATATACATTCATACAAATACACACACGCTTGCACATATACACACTCATACAAATACACACACACTTGCACATATATACACTCATACAAATACACACACACTTGCACATATATACATTCATACAAATACACACACACTTGCACATATACACACTCATACGAATACACGCACGCTTGCACATATACACACTCATACAAATACACACACGCTTGCACATACACACTTATACAAATACACAAACGCTTGCACACATACACACTCATACAAATACCCACACGCTTGCACATATATACACTCATAAAAATACCCACACGCTTGCACATATATACACTCATACAAATACCCACACGCTTGCACATATATACACTCATACAAATACCCACACGCTTGCACCTATATATACTCATACAAATACACACACGCTTGCACATATATACATTCATACAAATACACACACGCTTGCACATATATACATTCATACAAATACACGCACGCTTGCACATATATACACTCATACAAATACACGTACGCTTGCACATATATACACTTATACAAATACCCACACACTTGCACATATATACATTCATACAAATACACGCACGCTTGCACATATATACACTCATACAAATACACGCACACTTGCACATATATACATTCATACAAATACACACACACTTGCACATATATACATTCATACAAATACACACGCTTGCACATATACACACACATACAAATACATGCACGCTTGCACATATATACACTCATACAAATATACACACGCTTGCACATATATACACTCATACAAATACACGCACGCTTGCACATATACACACTCATACAAATACCCAAACGCTTGCACATATATACACTCATACAAACACACGCACGCTTGCACATATATACACTCATACAAATACACACACGCTTGCAGATATATACATTCATACAAACACACACACGCTTGCACATATACACTCATACAAACACACACACGCTTGCACATATATACATTCATACAAACACACGCACGCTTGCACATATACACTCATACAAACACACACACGCTTGCACATATACACTCATACAAATACACACACGCTTGCACATATACACACTCATACAAACACACACACACTTGCACATATATACACTCATACAAATACCCACATGCTTGCACATATACACACTCATACAAATACCCACACGCTTGCACATACACACTCATACAATACCCACACGCCTGCACATATATACCTTCATACAAATACACACACGCTTGCACATATATACACTCATACAAATACACGCACACTTGCACATATATACATTCATACAAATACACACACGCTTGCACATATACACACTCATACAAATACACACACACTTGCACATATATACACTCATACAAATACACGCACACTTGCACATATATACATTCATACAAATACACACACACTTGCACATATACACACTCATACAAATACACACACGCTTGCACATATATACATTCATACAAATACACACACGCTTGCACATATATACATTCATACAAATACACACACGCTTGCACATATACACACTCATACAAACACACACACGCTTGCACATATATACATTCATACAAATACACACACACTTGCACATATACACACTCATACAAATACACGCACACTTGCACATATATACATTCATACAAATACACACACACTTGCACATATACACACTCATACAAATACACACACACTTGCACATATACACACTCATACAAATACCCACATGCTTGCACATATATACATTCATACAAATACACACACGCTTGCACATATACACACTCATACAAACACACACACGCTTGCACATATATACACTCATACAAATACACACACGCTTGCACATATACACACTCATACAAATACCCACACGCTTGCACATATACACACACTTGCACATATATACATTCATATAAACACACACACGCTTGCACATACACACTCATACAAATACCCACACGCTTGCACATATACACACTCATACAAATACCCACACGCTTGCACATATATACATTCATACAAATACACACACGCTTGCACATATACACACTCATACAAATACACGCACACTTGCACATATATACATTCATACAAATACCCGCACGTTGCACATATACACACTCATACAAATACACACACACTTGCACATATATACACTCATACAAATACACACACGCTTGCACATATACACACTCATACAAACACACACACGCACATATATACACTCATACAAATACACACACGCTTGCACATATATACATTCATATAAACACACACACGCTTGCACATACACACTCATACAAATACCCACACGCTTGCACATATACACACTCATACAAATACACGCACACTTGCACATATATACATTCATACAAATACACACACGCTTGCACATATACACACTCATACAAATACACACACACTTGCACATATATACACTCATACAAATACACACACGCTTGCACATATATACACTCATACAAATACACACACGCTTGCACCTATATATACTCATACAAATACACACACGCTTGCACATATACACACTCATACAAATACCCACACGCTTGCACATATATACACTTATACAAATACCCACACGCTTGCACATATATACCTTCATACCAATACACACACGCTTGCACATATACACACTCATACAAATACACGCACACTTGCACATACACACTCATACAAATACACACACGCTTGCACATATATACACTCATACAAATACACACACGCTTGCACATATATACACTCATACAAATACACGCACACTTGCACATACACACTCATACAAATACACACACGCTTGCACATATATACACTCATACAAATACACACACGCTTGCACATATACACACTCATACAAATACACACACGCTTGCACATATATACACTCATACAAATACACACGCGCTTGCACATATATACACTAATACAAATACACACACGCTTGCACATACACACATGCTTTTAAAAGAAAAGAAAGCTTCGGATTGGATAAGTATATAAACCCCTTAATAACTGTGATTGTAAATGAGCTCGGCTAAACGGTTGCATTGAGAATGACACAACAAGCTAATTAGCCCTGACGTGTGCTCAGCTGGGATGATTGTGGTGAGGTGGGAATGCATTTATTCATTTCTATAGGCATTCTTTACCGGAGCGAGGGTCTGAAAGGGAGGAGATCTTTCTTTCAGAAGATCTTCAGCATAATACTGTTGCAGCTCAGGAGATGGACATATCAAGATTACAAAAGGCTTAGAGCTCCAATCAGGATGTTGTTTAAAGCTAAGCTGCATGTAAACTGGCTGACGTCACCATACACATTCCATAAACACCAATAAAACACTGCTGCGAAAATAAGCAAGTCCTGGATAAATAACAGAACGAGTTTAGAATGAAATGCAAGCTGCTGTGTTTCTGCTACCAATCGACTAGGAAAAACATGTGAAACATTATGACAACCGTGGCAGCTATACAAAGCCGCCAAGGCCGTCGCGGAAGTGGGAGAAAACAAGGCTCAAACAAGGCCATCGCTACCCTTTGGACTGGAGAAGTAAATCGCCTTTCCACAATCCAGTGGCAGCTTTGAAGGAGCTACAAGGGCCTTTATGTCAAACAATGGTTCATTTGCAAATGACACAACATCATCACTGAACCAATCTGGGTTCTGCACAGTTCAGACAGAAGAAACACACACACATACACAAACCGAGGTTTATTTTAGGCATTCCAACACTCTGGAGGCGGAAAAACACAAATTGTTAAAGTTTGTTCGGGGAGAATGTTTGGGAAGTTTGCTGTCACTGAAAAAAATGCTGCATCTGGTTAAGAGTTGGTGTAGTCTCCCAAAAACAGAGACGGTCTCCCAAAGAGAAAGGTTCCTGTTAAGAAAGCCAGTGCTGATAAAGTCCTGTTGAAATTTACCTCAAGAACTGAGCGTATGGTTAGGTTTCATGGTGTGAAATTTTTGGTGGATTGTCCCCAGCTTGGGAGTCCCTGAGACGGAGGTCCCTTCAAATGTCCCTGTTTTAAAATGGCAATTAAAAACATGCACTGAAGTCCTACAACAAAGCAAATGAGTCGGAGTCTCGTTGTGCTTGTTTTGACCAACAGAGGGGGTTGCTTTTATTGACTGACCAATTCCACCACTTGCTCACCTAGTTTTAAACAGTTTTTACTATCAAACTATTTAATATGAAAATAAATTAATAGCTCAACCAGCCACTGAGTCCTTTGTGGTAATCCTATCCCAGCCTCATCCCTGTCTTTTTACTTAGTGCTTTTATTCTAAAACACGACACACGACTAATCACACAATGTCCCTGGCTTTCTTTTCAGACATCTGGTCTTTCTTATGGTCTCGGGTTCTCTGGTAGAACCACACTTTCACAGCACTGGAGCGGGGTCAGTGTAATATGCTCACTTTTGTGCCGTGAGTCTTTGTACAGAAAAAACTTCTCATACTTCAACCTACTTATATGCAGGTGCTCCTGCAGGGTGAAATGGCTATACCTATATGCTCAAGTGTTTAAAAACCTCAGTGTCGCTGCTGGACTGAGAATACTGCTGGACTGAGAATACCAAAACTATCCAGCCAACAGCGTCCTGTATGCAGTGTCCTGTGACCAAACTATCCTTAACTATATATATATTTGTTGTCTTTCTTTTAATGAGTAACACTCATTCGCTGATAGAACTTGTGCACTACAATCGTGGAACAATGTCATTATTTTAGTGTGTTCTCTGTGTTATTACTTTTAGTAGTCTATTACATGTTTATTAACATGATTTATGAGATGCCTTCACAGTGGTGCAGGTAACGAGGCCTACAAAAGAAGAATAATTTGTCGTACTTTTTAAAGCAGTTAATCTGAGGTATGGTGCTTTACAGTGTTTTTGAATAGTAAGAGTGATTATATAAATATATTACTTCTATTATTAGCATTAGTATTTATTAAGTAATATTTTATTAGATAATCTTTCTTACAATATAAGTACTGTACATGACAATTAACCATGGTACAGATTAGATAAAAGATGCAAATGATATGTTTGATTATAGTCTTTTTTTTTTAATTGATGAAATTTTACTATATCATTAATATATACATTTTATACATTTATAACTGTGTAATCTGACTCTCGGAATTAATAAATGATTCAAATCTTGCATGCATATTTCTCTTAACGTGCCCAAAAAGGAGATTCTTCACTCTGTTCTTCTCTCACACACTTCTTATCTCTCTCCTCCCCTGATACTCTCGTTCTGCTATCACCGTAAAGAGCTCAGCTCTAAACTGCGCATCGAATCAAGCAATTAAGCGCAGCCATTCAAGCCATGATTGCATTATTCTACTTCCTTCGTGAAGCCGAGCTCTATGGCTTGCACGCTCCTGAAGTAGGCCACAGGCTGCGTTTACTCGAGCGCAGGGACATGTGCAGGAATATCACTAACAATGGAAGCTCAGCCACAAAGGACAGAAATAACGCCGCAGCCAATAGCTGATGTTTGTGCAATCAAGGCACGCTGTGGTAAGTGGAGCCGTAACAGTAGGTTCAGAATTGGCTTTAAAAGAGTATGATTATAATTACTGTTATATCCTTCACTCATGATTAGATTATTTTCTTCTGTTTCTTTTGTCACTCAGTCACTATCTCGCTTCATTCCAATAAGTGTTTTTTCCTTATTCCCAGAATGCACATTATCACGAAAACAACTTTAACCTAATCTTCACATCGAAAGCGTTTCTGCGCTGTCCGTTATGTGTGAAAGTATTTCTGTTTCAGCTCCAAATGCATTTAATCAGCAGCACAAAATGTGCTTTCTTATTTGTTCATTTATTTTTACTCTGCGTACAGTTTCTCATACACATATTCATATACTGTAGCATTCGGTACATTCTCATAGTAATGTATTCTCATATATCATATCAACTCACTCACATACAGTTCAGCACTGTGCAAAATATACCTCTGGGGAGATTACATATAAGATAATCCACTAGCATGACAAAGGAGCTGAAAGACTTGGTAGACCACCAAAACTATCCACCCCTATCAGTTTAACAGTCTTTGCATGCACTCACTGAGCAATTCATTGGGCACACATACCTATATCTGCTGCACACGTATTTCTCATAACACCCCCAAACAAGACATGAACTGTTCTCTCACACACTTCCTTTATGTTTATTGCTCAGTTTATCAGATGTAGTTACCATATATGCAGTTTATCTGTTTCTCTGTATATGTTGAAGTTGCTGGTGTTCTCAGAACAGTGGATCGGACCTCAACATCACTGAAAGTGTTTGGGGTTATTTGGATGGCGAAAAGCAGAAAATAAACCAGGTTCTAAGACTGAACTTTGGAGCTGTGTCTATAGATTTATTTAAGGGAACTGAATGTGAGTCTTCTGAAACAAGTAGAAAGTGTAATATAGGTACAGAGCAGACATGTGACCATTTCCCATTAATGTTTGCACTGAAAAGCGAGTAAGTTGTATGTAATGGCTGCCTTATTTTATTTAATTTTTTAAAATACAAGACAACTGACCCCTGACCTTTGCATGACAGTATATGAGAACTGTTACAACAAGAGTCTTTGTTTTTTCTTTTTTGATATAAACTGAAATCATCCCCTTTAAAGTGCACTGTGCTCTTTGCATCTACACCAACTTCAATGGAATATATATATATATATATATATATACACATACATACATACATACATATATATTTATTTATATATATCATTCTGTACTAGGTGCTATATATATATGTGTCGCACTTCTAAGTAATTTTAAACTTTTTTATATATAAATCTCGCTTTTCCGTCTAGTCTACACACACACACACACACACACACACACACACACACAGAGGCTTATTTTTATAGAATAACTTTTTAAACTGTGACTTTAAATGACCCCATAAACGCACCAAAATGCTATTTAGATGTTATTGTGATGCAAATGGAAAGCTGAATCGCTGCGCTGCTTCTGAAGTGCTCACATCTTTAAATAAATTGCAGTGTGTGTAAAGGTAATAACACCGAGCTACAATAGCGGCCACATTAGCAGACTCCAGCAGCCCCGGCCTTTACAGGGGCTCACAGAGGTGAGTCCTCCAGCTCTGCATCCCCCCCACTCCCTAGTAGTGGCTGGTGGTGGGGGGGCTGTGGGGTTTAGATACCTACCCCTGCCCCGCACGCGCCTCCGGACTTCGGAAAGTCTCTCGCGCTTCGGCGGTGGAGTCGCAGCGATCAATATGCAAATGAGCGTGATGAATATGCATGACGGGGCGCCGGTAATTGCGCTGCGTCGCAAATTGGCAGCTCGTGGATCCTGCAATCAGCGCGCTATTCATTAACACCGCAGCCGCGTGCATCCGCGGCCACTCGAGCCCTGCCAATCAGACCCCGCGAGCAGGCCTGGAGAAAAGAGAAGAGAGAGGGAGAGAAAAGGCGACACCAGAAAAGTTTCAATTAGGGGGCAGAAGCAGCGCTTTCGCCGAGCCGCGCGCGCTGAATGGCCGCTAACAGGGAGGCAAAACTTAATGAAACAACATCGGCTCATGCATTCGGATCAGCAGAGCAACAATTACCCCCTAAACCCAGCCCCCTGGGGGGCACAGGGGGCTTTTCCTTTCTTTTTTTGTCTCATTCGCCTCATTTCATGGACCCTTCAGAGGTGTGTGTGAGTGTGAGTAAGTCAGGAAAGCACGTTTATGTCTTTAAATGCGGTGCACACGTTATAAAGGGTGTTCTGTAAGGGTGTTTTGGGCTAACCTATATATATATATACATATATATATATATATATATATATATATATATATATATATATATATATATATATATATATATATACATACAAACAAGGTTATATACCCTGATATACCCTCATATATTCTAAATGTATCACAGTATTTAGATATCACTTCAGTATATATATATATGTGTTAAAGTGACTGCATAATTTCATGCATGCTGTTTTATAGTTTGATGTCTTCACATTTAAAACATTAAGCTAAAAATGAGGAAAACCTATTAGTAGCCTTGTCTACTTCGGACTGGTAATGTATGTGTGCAGGTAAAGACATGAAAGTGCTTCTCTGACTTGCTCACACACACACATGCTTCTCTGACTTGCTCACACACACACACACACACACACACACACACACACACACAAACAAGCACATAAACACACCTAAACATACACACACATCCCTCGTCAATTCAGGGGTTACATGTTACTAAACATTATCATTAACTTTTTAGATTATATCAAGTGTAATTATTTCTCTGCCAGATCATTTTTGATTGTGGGAAACATGCTTGAAAGAATCTGTCAGTTTAGAGAACTAATCATATTTCTAGTAAGCAAAATGCAACTAAGTTTAGCTTTCCTCTCTCTTTAGTATTCTAGCCCAAAAAAAGACATTTAGAATGTATATGTAGAAGTCAGAAGTGTCGGGTCAGATTCTGTGCTATTTTTTTTTTTATGCCATCAATGTTGCACATCCACACACAAATAGAAGGTCCAGCTCACGTTTAGGCATCAAATGCAAAATGAACATTATAGTGCTAAAGATTCAGTGACTATAGTAGATAATACACTCACATCCTCTAAGACATGTCCTTCACCAAGTTTTAACTGAGCTCTATTTAAATTCTCCTTCTACCTTGCCATTGTTACATTATCGAAAGAGGTCTCCAAATCCCTATAACGTGCAATCATATTATTGTTATGTTATTGACTCTAGTCTAATAACTAAGCATATCTATTAAACATTCAACAGAGTTATGTTATTATTTAGCCATATGGTATTTTGTCATCATATATACAGTACATAGTGGACAAACCATAGATCTTATATCACTAGTTACACACTGTAGCAATTCATTGTAATATCTGTATACATTCACCTCATTTTTGTTAGTTAGGGTTAGGGTAAAACAACCCCAACTGAAAAACACTATATACATCATTCAGAAATATAAACACACTGTAAAATGATTCAGTGTAAAAACGTAATGTAAAAAAAATGATTTAAAAGCTAACGGACTGATAGTATATTAACAGAACAAAATGTTTTACATCCTATTAATTTAGTTTCCTGAAGTTCAGTAAACTCCTAATTTTTACATTACTTGCTTTTTAACACTGAATATTTTTTCATAGTGTACTCTTACATTGTAAATTACATTTGTGTTTTTTTCTGTACATTTACAACACACTCATGAATTAATAAATATTAGAGTTAATTGAATAACCAACTAACAAATAATACATTAACAGTAATATGTGTTTTACATTCTAAGTTAAATCACTAAATCGCTATTTACAGTGTACACGCATCAGCAACTTCTTTTATTTTTATACAGTAGTATATTTTCTAATTATGATTAACTAACAGTTTGTTTACAGTTATCAGTGACCAGTTAATGGTTTATTTGGTTTTCTTTATTGATACTGATATTTATATATTGAGTGAGTCTAGAAGTGAACCTTGTGGAACACCCCTTTTACTGCCAGTAGATCAGATTTAAGCTAGATTTAAGGTGATTATGGGTAAAACTTGAAGCATTGAAGATATTTAAAAATTAAGGAATGGTCAACAATGTTTCAAGTTTTGGAAAAATAAATGAAAATGGCACCACCACATTCTTCTGTCTGTCTATGGCTGTACAAATCTGAAGTAAGCGTGATAGGTGACATAGTGTAGAGATTTTCTCTAAAACCAGATTGATCAATGGCAATCCTGAGCTCTCAGAGAATCTGTAGGCATTATAAGGAGTGAGAGATGTCATACCAACAGATTCCCTACACATCTCGGCCTGAGGACTAAGTCTTCAAATTCATATTTTTCAAATTACAATAGAGTTTTAATATTTTTGCTGCTTACAAAACTGTTTCAGCTCATCAGATAATAAACAACCTTTAAATAGTTCAAATCAGACTAAGTCTCAGCTGGTCACCCAGGACTGGAAATGTCCAGTTCATACCTTTTCCCATAGTCATTGGCGTTTTGTTAGGAACACACCATATAGGTTCACTTTTTAGGTAAACAGTTGCAGTAGGAGATAGGTAAGCAGATTGCAGTACCCCATCCGATAGAAAGGACCCACTATACCACCACCACTCACCAGATTCTACATGGGTGGCTGGGCCTATTTGAGCACAAGAGTGACACTGACACAGTTGTGTATGTACTGGACAGAGCTTGTTGGGGTTTTTACATGTTGTGTACTGCATGCAATCACGTGCATGGACTGCATTTCTTCTCTTTGACAGCAGGGGAGCTGTAGCAGTCATTCTGACAGATGCTGTCTGATTTTAGGGGTCCCAGATGACGGATTAATAATCCTTCAGTAGACAGAAACCCATCATTCCTCATTCCTCTCATCCTGGTCAGCTCACTGCCCGTCTGATGTGGTTCTCACTGTTTTTCTTTTCTTACCTACAATCATGTCTGAGTGAAGCTTTAAAATCTGTGAGCAAAGCAGTGTAGATACCCTTTCAGTCCAGGCACACCGGCTAGTTCTGTATGAGTTACTAGTTACTTTGAGTCAGAATTCTGTTTAGCCCAAACATCTTGGAAAGTGATTGTAATTTATTCTACCAATCAGAAATCAAGGCAGTCAACACAATCTTTCAAATACATCTACCATCTCTCCTCTGTCTCTTTTCCTTCTTTTCTCATTCAGATTTATTTCTCTCTCTCTTTCTCTGTATCTCTCATCATTGCTCTCTTTTTCTTACTTTCTCATTCAGTTATCCCTCTGTCATTCTCTCTCTATCTCTCTGTCTCTCTCTCACACACATACACACACTTGCTGTTTGTTTTCTCTACTTCTCTCTTTCTCTGGTTCTGCTTGCTTTCTTTCCTTTCTTCTCTCACACTGCTTCCTATTGCTCTGTCCCCATCTCTCTGTTCCCCTCTTTCTTTCTTACTCTCACTCTCATTCTGTTTCTTTTATCCTATGTCTCTCTTTCTCAATGTCTCTAGATTTCTCTCATGCCATTTTCTTTTTTGTTTCGTTTCACTCTATCTCTATCACCTAATATCATTTCTTTTTTTTTACTATATCTGTTTATCTTTCTGTCATATTCTCTCTCTCTCTGTCTCTCTGTCTCTGTCTCTCATACCTCTTCCTTTCTCTCCCTTTTGGTTTGTCATATTCTTAGTCTCTCACTCTATATATCCCCCTCTCTCTCTCTCTCTCTCTCTCTCTCTCTCTCTCTCTCTCTGCTTCCTGATGCAGTCACTTCTCTGTGGGACTCTCTAAAGAGGCAGCCAAGCCTCTGTGCCCGCTCCTCAGGAAGGGAGTTCCCGGCGGGAGGAAAAAGGGGGATTTCGGGGGAGAGTGTGTGCAGTGCATGTGTCCTGGGGACGCTCCGTGGATCCTCTATTGTTCGATCTGACACGGGCTGCAGTTTCCTCAGCTATAAATCTACCCCGCGAGTGTAGGAGCGTCCCCACGCTGCCCCTCCATTGTCTCTCAGAGGAAACCTCGGCAGGCAGGAGGCCGGGATGTGTCTTTGGCCCTCAGAGAGGCCAGGAGGGCATCAGGAGTGAGTGGAGTGGATGCTTGCAGTTGGTCAGATAAACAACAAGCACGCTTCCTCAAGTTCAAGTGCTGTGAGGATATGAGTTTAGGGCTCATATATAGCACAGTGAGTTATAGGACTGATCGTAAAGCCTTATGGTTATCGCTGGGTGGAGGGTTGTTCATTACAGTGAGATTTATGATAAGATGCAATAGATGTTGAAATCTGTTTGCTAGCATTTTGCTGTAGTACCAGCCTCTACTCATCCAGGTGGGTTTTACACTAGATGTTAGAACACTGCTGTGAGGACTTGATTGCAGTCAGCCATAAGAGCATTAATAAGTTCATTTACTCTTCCCAAAGGATGCAGCTGGAGTTGCAAGTGTGACATTTCCAGGAAACACAAGACCTAAATCTTGACTTACTTAAACTAGATTCAGATCTTCTTTAATCTTACACAGACTTGACTAAGTGATTTGTGTTTACTGTGAACTACAAATGTGAACAAAACCTTATTTGACTTTCCTATACAATCCAAATTTGTTATTGCTTTACATTAATTTCCAATTTTATCAGCTCCAACCATAGTGGAGCATGTTATTGTTTTACTTTTACAGACTGTAGTCCATCTGTTTCTTTGTATACTTTGAAAGCCTGTTCTTCACTGGTCAGGAGCCCCATAGGACCACGTCTAGTTGATGGATCATTCTCAGCATTGCAGTGACACTGATGTGGTGTGTTGTGCCATCCGTTGCTGTGCAGTGATAGATGAGCTACTGTCCTTGACTTTACATTTACAAGGTGGACCAACAAGTTTATCTAATAGAGTGTGCAGTGAGTGGACACAGAGTGGACAGCAGCCCTGCTGTGTCACACTAGTGCAAACAACTATTTATTACGTACACCTACAGTATAATTATATGTACAGATGATTATATGTACAGAACCATAAACAGTCATAGAACCATTTCCATGCATGCACTAATTTTTGTATGGTGAAACATGGTTCCATTGAGAAATAAGGGTTCTGCTATAGTTACAAGCAATGGCAGAAGCTTTTGGTGCTATACAGAACTACTTCCAAAAAGGTTCTATATAATATAGAACCATACACAACAGATTCTCCAGCAATCTGGGAAAAAGTTTCATAATGTTCTTTGAGTCCTCATTGTTCTAAATTGAATGATTATCTTATTAAAGGTTACTATTACTAAAGAGCTCTCGTAGGACCACCATCTAGATTATCTGGCCCAGGAGTTCTTCAATACAATAACACTGCTAGAAATATGGACTCACACTTATTAAATTACTTGAAATAATTAAGTCATGCTTTAAAGCATCAGAGTGCTTCGTTCTAGTTGGCTCCAGTCCATAATCCTGTCTATCCCCTGCTTTCTAAAAAGACCTCGGTGGTCTTCTGTTATGTTCTCTCTTAAATGTTGAAGCTTGATCCGATCTCAGCTCTCCTCTGGAAGCTATCAGCCGGGGCCCTCCACCACGCCTCCAATCATCTCCTGCTTCTAATATACTTCCATGTCACTTTGTTGTGCTGGGGCCACCAAGAACCAAAAACAAACAAGCTGGACATCAACCGCAGGCCATCTACGGTAGCAACATGGAAAACGATTAACATAGAATGGCAGCAGAGGTATCAATAACCTTCTTCTGGCTGGGTACGCATCTCCAGCTTCATCATGCTGAGGTGTATATGGTCTGCAACAGATTATGACTCTGGGGGCGAGGTCGGAGGGGTTTGAGAAGAGGGGGGTCCAGAAGTAAAAGTAAAAGCTCATCATGGTTTTCCTTGATTAAAGCTACTGGATTAAAGGGCTTGGAGTCTTTTTCTTGCCTTGGTGTTTATTTTTATGATCTGGGAGAGGCTAATGTGCGTGATGTTTAGAGTTTACGCACGTGTGAAATGGGCTGTTCAATGAAAACATTGAATTTGCAGTGCAGCTGCTGTTTGGAGTAGTCCGGTGTGAACGTTGTAAACTTTTAAGAGAGCTCAATTAAGAGCTTAATAATGTATTGCCTCTTCTGATCACACCACTGCTTCAGCTGAATGGACCCTTCCCAACATCCCCCCATTGGCCACCCCCCCAAAGCCTTCTCACGTTTGCTCCTTTAACTGCTTTTAACTCATTACAGTGCACACTATGTGGCTGACATGGATTTCATAACACGTCAGAAGCGTGACTTTAAGTTGGCAGCGTGTCGGAGCTGTCGAAACCTCTATTGTCTCATGTTCCACTTTCTCGCTCCAAAGAAGGCAAAGTGTGCGAGGAGACATGAGAATTGATGGACACGGAAGGAGTGGGAACTTACGACATTCCTCCGCCTGTAAAATAACACAAAAAATGGCAGGAAGGTGTGAGAACTCATGCAGGCATGGACTTGCTGGCAGACGGTGAGCAGGAGAGCATGACTGTCCACTGTAGCAAAGCCCCCTGATATCCCACCCAGTAACGCATCATCTTGACATGCACTTGTCTTTTCCAGAGGCTCTGTGGGTGGCGAGTACGAAGGCTCATTTCATTTGACAGCAGTTATTTCCCTAATTCAAAACAACAGCTGAAAGGTAGAAATGAGTATGAGAATGTGTGTGTGTGGGGTGCGCTGGTGGTGAGGGGGGTGTACGGGGAGTGAAATTAAATCCGTATGCTGTCCGATGGAAATGGAAACTAACGGATAAAAAAGACATTTTTCAGAAAGAAAAGGAAAAGAAACGTGGAACAAAATAGAGAAATCCAACGCAGACCTTTGGTTGGACTGATCCTGTGTCAGTGACGGAATAGGTTTGGCTGGCCTGCAGAAGAGGCTTTTATTGTGTTCATTCCTAATAGTTTATGGATGGTGGTCCAGTTTGGTAAACCAAAGTCTGCAAGGTAAGTCCTCTGGAAGCCATACATATCTCACTGACTGTGAATATGAGCCATAATTTAACCAAGTTTCTGTTGTCGGGAATGGAGAACAGCAGCAGGTAGCTCTATAACAAAACTCTTCACTAAAAGACCAGGGTTTTCACAAGAGGCTTTCACAAGAACTGGGTAAGGCGTTGGAGCACCACAACTACATCACCCACTATTATCCTATGGTCTTCAGCTAGCTGTAGGATGAGGCTAGCTCGGCATTCTCAACATGGACATCATGGCAGAGACTGGTAAGTGACCTTAGATGTTGTTGAAAGAAGTGAGCAAGAGAAAAGAAAGTGTCCGAGCAAGAGACTGGACAAGAGTAAACCTCTGATTGGTTATTACTTGTTGGCAGGAGCTAAAAGAGATAAAAGGCTACAAGACAAGCTCGCAGCTAATGGGAAAACATTGAAAATCAGACAGCAGAGCGTTGATCCCTGCCAGTCCATGTCTTACAGAGTTTTGTAGTTTTTCCAGATGTCAGAAGTCATATAACCTCGGTCCCATTTCAGGCTGCATGCAAAGACCTAAATTCATACCTTGCCAGAAAAATAGGTCAGACATCTCACCAAATAAGCCTTAATAGCCTTTATATCTCCTATAATAAATATAATCAATATTTCTCTAGCTTGTAAGGCCACATGCTTCTTTGTTTCCTGATGTTGTCCTTGTGGATGTTGTGCCAAATTTCAACCCCCCAGCAGATTTTACTTCCCTTTGTGTGCATGTGCGTCACACAGACATACAGATTACAGTACAATTCCAACTATGTATATATAGAAAGAACTAACATTATGAGCGTAATGTGTAGCACCCATATGCTTGTGTGATGCACCTATATGTGACAGGAAGCTCATTACCAAATGCATGTGTAATGCTGTCCTTTTTGTGAGAAAAGCAAAGCACTTTATTCTCAGTTCCACTATAGTCCTTTAAGTTAATTTCCTACAATGGTGGACAAAGTCAACAAACCATGTAATTAGGATACAGTTAAGTTATCCAAGGTAAAATATTCCTGCAGTAAGGAGTTCCTCCCTTTAGACCTCAACTTGAGTAAAAGTACTAAACTATTTGGCTTCAAATGTACTTGGAAGTATCTGGATTTATTGTGGCTCTAGTGTCCTATTATCATTTCAGGACCTCACTCTTAATCAACTCATTTTAGGTGAGGAGATTCTCTGACGCCAGACAGACAAAACGCACACAGAGTTAAAAAGCAAACTTGCTTTATTAACAGAGCTGTAGCTCAGGGCAGTACGTGTAGACAGCAAGATATAAACAGAAAACCGGGCAAACATACCATCCAGGGAGAGACAGAGCCAAAACCTAAAGCCCAAATAGTAACCAAACAAGCAATCCGATCAGGCAAACTATCCAAGGGCAGAGACAAAAGGGCAAAAGGACTAAGCACAAAACAAACTGGAATTCATTTGAAAAACTGCTGTGTAGGCAACAAACAGGGCAAAACCTCGCAAGGCAACATGGGGGAATATACTGTATACTGTGAGGGCCTATGAGGTGCAGGTGCGTGTGGTTAGAACTCCGGTGAAGATGAGCGAGAATGTGAGGTGTGATTGGCCACTGGTGAGCATGTGACATCATCGAGCGGCAGTTTGGAGGAGCACAGGAGACATAGGATGAGCCAGGGTGCACAACACAGTCCACCAGCCTTTTAATAGAAGGCCATTAATTAGTATAACATTAATGTCTATTACACTGATCATAAGCACAGAACCCTGAAGGACAGCAGTTTCCATTAAGTAGAACCAAGCTCTAACCAACAGGTCAAACATGTTCCAAACAAAGTGTGTGCTGTATTCTGATTGGTGGGCTCACTTCATGCTTCTCTGTTTTGACATTACGTTTTTATGCACACATAGACCAAAAGGAACGACGGATTATAATATAGTGGAGTAAAAGGTATGAGTTTGAAATGTAGTGGGGTCAAGGTAAGAAGTCACCTAGAAAGAAATACTTCAGTAAAGATACACTAACACACTACTCAAGTACAGTAACCAATTAGTAACCAGTTCACTGAGTTACTGTCTAACACTGATTTCCTGTTTGTATTCTTTGGGTTTTATCTTCATTGTGCTGCTTTGCTGCTGCTCAGACTTCTTGCTTTTCTGGATCGGACTGAAAGGGTGTCAGACAAGAATAGTGCTGGTACCAAGATGTCCTCAACAGCTCTGTGGGGAACATGCCAAGGCATTGGTACAGATAGTTTTATTATTTGTTACTCAAGTTAGTTTTTAGTAGCTACTTTTCACATGAGTTATTATTTCATTGCAGTAATAAGACTTGTACTGGAGTGTGGCCTCAGGTTACTCTACTTATGTCTGCCAATGAACGCATGGAAATGAGAAGCAGGAAGGTCCACTAGGTCTCTGCAGAACAGGAGGGGTTGCAGGCATTAGCATCTACACGGGAGACTGCCACAGGACAGGTGAAAATAATTACTACTACCAGCACGGACAAGCTCATTACACATCTGGTTGAGTTTTAGGGGGGGAAACTGGTGCAGGGGTGGTCCCCTCACCGCAGAGAGAGTGTCCTGTTAGTACAATGCACCTCAGTAGAATCTGTCCCTCCAATAACTAGTAACCTACAGATGGTTATATCATGAGCGTCCTAGAACCTGTGTTAGAAATGTCTGCTAGTCAGGCTGAAGCTATTGATCAGAAACAGCAAACTAAATGAAGGCATCCCAATTGAAGGCCCGGCTGTCAAATTGATTAATAGGTTCATTATCCTTCAACAGGATACAGTAGGGAACGCGTGCCAAGAAGGGGGGAGTGCAGATGTACCTCCTCGAGACACGCTTGGCTGCCAAAGCTCATCACTCCAGGCCCGGGAACCTCCCTCAGCGACGGTGCTGGCAGAGGCCAGAAGGCTTTCCTGAATGGAAGTGCATAAATGTATACTCGTGTTCAAGAGGCGAAATAAAAGAGCAGGGAGGGAGCACTGTCACTGGAGTTAAACATCAAGGAGAATTACAGCAACAGCAGAATGGGACACCCTCATCACTCTGAGATATTGTGTTTGATAGCATGCTTTCTTACTTGACAGAAATCTTTGCCTCTGAAGAAAGAGTCTGCAGATATGTCAATGTCATTGTACAGTGTGGAAGATGGAAGCAGCTCAGAGCTGGCAGGGGTGGTCTTTTCATTAGCTTCCAATGAGCCAAGGGTCCCATGAAACTACAAAGGAGGTATACTGTATGTGTTAATGCTAAATAACCTTTTCCAATATATATACTGTATATACAATGGGGTCCAAATGTCCACAACCATGAGCCCACTACTGAAAATACTTATTTTTCGCATTCCTTTTTAATTTAATAGAATTATTTTCAATACGTATGTTACTATTAGCATAATAAGTGATTTAAACATAAACTTAAGAATTTCTCTGTATTTGGTAAAGCCCCCTTTGTGCTCACGCTGGCATGGACTAAATACATTTAAGCAAATGTTTCTGATAAGAAGCTCAGCAATCCACCTGGGAATTATCTGAACACCAACTTCAGTGGAAGAAATAAGACATAAAAATGACCTTTTTGTGCAAAGGCCTTAACAGGTCAGTATCACAGATTTTTCAGACTTTTCTCAGACTTTTGGAACCCACTGCCTTATTAAAAAAATAGCTGCTGTCTGCAGTTGTAATTATTTATCAATATGCTGTAAAATATTAACATAAAAAATATGATGAATGAAAAAGTCACTACATCCCCAAAACAAAGTCTGTTTCAGTCAGAATAGAGTTCTGCACAGAGTGTTCTCTTTCTAATGACATCAATCTAAACAAACAGTGAACATGTATTAAAAACACCAGAAAACAAGAAGAAACGGTATGCTGAGCTAGCAAACATGGCCAGGAAATACATACAAAGTCAATTAATCATCAGGGGGAGCGGAGCTAACACTTGAAACTAACAATGCAGCAGCAGTGGAAAGCCAAGACAAGGACTATACTGGCACATTCAGATGGTCCCCATCAACTCATAAATGTGGAAAAGCTGTTGGTACAATTTGCTTGCTTTCAGGTGCGCATCAGCAGCTACCAAATGCCATGTGAACAGTCTGTATGGACTGATGCCAGTTTGGTGTGCTGTGTTCAGACAGTATCAGGGCTGGTGGTCCATCTCATAATCTGAATCATTTAACGAATGGTAGTAAATACATGAGATCTCCAAATATATACAAGGTAATGAAGCCTAGCAAAATGACAATATGTAGACCAGACCCAACAGATCATAACAAGGAGTCAGGACAGGCAGGGGAAGGGGTGGACAGCAACATCATAACAGTTGACTGCTTTTTTGACCGCTGACCTTTGCTTAGAATTGTTTCCAATAATATCTGCCTAAACTCTATCAGTCCGCATATGAGGTTTGGCTTGTGAAGAGTGGATGCTGTTGTTTCTCTTGTCGTTCTGAAAGAGTCTTGAAATATCTGGCTTCTTTCATCCTGGTGTCCATACATCATGATTCCTAATGTATTTCTGTTAAAGTTCAGCAGTTGTGTGAGTAGCGGGAAACTGCCATCTGCTCCATCTTTAGTAAAAACTTTAGTTTTTGACTATGATTCATATTCATATTTACTTAATGGGTGAGCGTACAGTAAGACGTCTGACGCATAGCAGGAAAGGAAAGCGTTGAGCAGGTACATGACTAAAACTACAAGTATCAACAAACAAACACATGCACACACAGACCCGCAAACACACACACACACCCACACACATTCACACACTCTTATGAGTTGTGCGGCCTTTGAAGATGCTGCCTTTCAGATCTGATTGCAAGAGCTCGGTTGCCGTGGCAACACACACAAAGCAGCGCTCGCATCTTGGACATAAGTAGCAACAGATGCTGCGCTGACCTCAGCTGCTTCCTGGAAACGCAAATTTGTCAAAATACGAAAAATAAAGCAGTTAGGTTAATGTGGAGGGCCCTTTCTCTCTGCGCTGGCATAGAGCCAAGACCGGGCCGGGGCTCCACAGCTTCGTTTGACGCGCACAAAACTTTCTTCCCAGGGAGACTATATATGATGGCGACTGGGGGACTAATTCTTTGCATTCTAGGAACGACTTAGACCCAGAAGTGACTAAAAACAGGGGAAGTGTTTGTGGTGAACGTGCCTCAGAAGGAACTTCACCTTCTTCTTTTGTGAGTTGGCAGAAGCTTGTGAGGAATTCTCAGCACCCAGGGTCTCCTTCAAGGCTACATGTGGAATCATAATTGCAAAACTGTAGGAACATCAACTCCTGTGGAAAGATCTGACAAGTCCTGTCAGGATTTCATTCAGCGTTTGTCTTGAAAAGATCTTGCAAAGCCTTCAGATCTAATTGTAGTGAAATTTCCTGCCCGTGTCCGGTGAACAGCAGAAGCTGGACTGCCGCTGAGTCCGTGTGGCCGGCGTCCAGGCCCGTTTTGTGTTGGTGATAACGGCAGCACTTTGATGAAAACATGATTTCTTACGCAGTAATGTGGTATCTCCCTGGCGAGCGGAAGCAATCACTGTATCACAAAAACACTCTTGACCGTGTGATATCACCTCCAAAATGGAGGAAACGTGCACCAGCCGTGCTCACATGCGATCAATTATTTTCCAAAAAAGAAAAAAAAACATGCACGCAGGGAATTTCAGCCATTAGCTGTATGGGGGGATCATAGCCAGGGTAATGGTGGCTCCCAGAGCAAACACATTTAGGTAATAGCTCGCACCGATCGTCATTGTGAGCATGTTGTACCTCCATTCGTGTGATGTGGTGAGAGTATAAGCAGAGCTAATTGCCTCAGGCTACAGCCCCCACCACCTTATCCAGCAGTAATCCAGTGACCTTTGACCTCTAGCTCCTCCGCCTTCGTGATATCACCAGGGAGGTACTGTTAAAGGGGAGTACCTCCCAGTTTAGTTTTAATGCATAATTTGATGATTGGGACACATCTTTATAATGGTGGTGACAGGAACCAGAGGTCACCATGTTCACAGCACAAAGACAGACGATTTATTTACTATACAAAACCACCAGTGGGCCTACATGTTTTACATGTTTTTTGCACTATGTTGATAATTATGGAGGTCCAGAGTGGCCATGAAGTAGTTTTTTTCTGGACTGTCATCTTAAAGACACAACTTGAGGTCAAACAACAAAAGTTATTTTCTCAAGATAACAACTTAATTGTCTTTTAATCTTAAAATTGTGAATGCTGTTATCTCAAGATCATGACTCTTGAGACACTAATCTTTAGGTAATGACATTTTGTTCTGGATCACATCATAATTTTCTTGTGATATGATAACAAAAGGTGTTTTCTTAAAATCATAACTTTAGAACTTTTCATAACTTTCACAAGACAAATAATTTGTGATTTCTGGAAAATAATTTTTGTTTACAAGATATTTACAAGAATTAAGTTGTGATCTTGAGAAGATTATTATACCTACCTAAATGCCTTGCTGGACTTTTCATAGAAAACATGGTGATGCAGCTTCTATTTATAATTATATATATATATAGGTATATATATGTATATAATATATATACAGGGGTTGGACAATGAAACTGAAACACCTGGTTTTAGACCATTTATTAGTATGGTGTAGGGCCTCCTTTTGCGGCCAATACAGCATCAGTTCGTCTTGGGAATGACATACACAAGTCCTGCACAGTGGTCAGAGGGATTTTAAGCCATTCTTCTTGCAGGATAGTGGCCAGGTCACTACGTGATGCTGGTGGAGGTTCGTCCTTCTTGGTGGTATGCTGACATTACCCTGGATACCGTGGCTCTTGATACATCACAAAGACTTGCTGTCTTGGTCACAGATGCGCCAGCAAGACGTGCACCAACAATCTGTCCTCTTTTGAACTCTGGTATGTCACCCATAATGTTGTTTGCATTGCAGTATTTTGAGCAGAACTGTGCTCTTACCTGCTAACTGAACCTTCACACTCTGCTCTTACTGGTGCAATGTGCAATTAATGAAGATTGGCCACCAGGCTGGTCCAATTTAGCCATGAGACCTCCCACACTAAAATGACAGGTGTTTCAGTTTCATTGTCCAACACCTGTATATATATATATATATATATATATATATATATATATATATATATATATATATATATATACATATATATATATATTCAATTCAATGTTCAAATGTTCAATGTTCAAATCCAGATGGATCTGATTCCAATTTCTACATTCTATAAATATTTATAGCAGAATTGCATTGGCCACAATTTTGATATTGGTCATTCTGGCAAAACAGTTTTCTTTGTGTATTACTTTTCCTTATGCCCTGCATGCATCTTTCCACCATGAACAGATTTGCCAAAATAGGTTTCAGACCAAATTCTTATTATGAAATATTATATTAAATGTATTGTGAAACAGCATGTCACTGTGCTCATTACTATTTCATCTAATATCTTTCTGTGAGGGAGATTTTAGAGGAGGATGTCTGGTTCCTATTACCACCACTGTGAACCATTCTGCACGTTTCTCTTAAATGGTGCATTCCACATAAAACTATTTGGAATGACTTTGTTTACATGTTAATGAAAACAATGGAATTCCCATTTAAGAGGTTCTCTCATGAGGATTTCTAAAATAATTCCACTTCCAAACACAAAGTTAAAGTTAACATGTTTAGTTACTGTGATTAAAGACATAGTTTGGCAAACACAATTTGAGCCTTACTCCAAACAGTTAATCAGCCAAGACATTATGAGTGTCCCATGTTTGCTTCTTCAGTTTTGCATTGGAGCTGCGAAGCCGATGACATACGAATGCTGCACGCAAAGGTTTGGACACCTCCAGGCAAATACACACATTCTGTGTTCTGCTTCTATTTATATCACTTCTCTTGTTAGCTGCAGTATGTGGTTTCTTGCCAAGACCAGACAGTGGCAGAGGCTTTCCAAGCGTTTCAGCCATCATTGTGTTACTCTTCCTACTTACCTATACGTAATTAGAGTTAATGGATTAAAATATTTAATGTACATCTAAATGTATTGTATTTGTAAATTGTGATTTGACAGTGTACATCAGCTTTTAAATGTAATTAAAAGTGTGTTATGTGAGTAATTGTGGGGTCGTAGGTCATTCAGTTCTATTTTAAAATGTGCAAATTTGCATGGTGTCTACGTTATACTTTTCTTTTTTTCAGATCAGCTTGTACAAGTTTGTGGTTCAGTTTGTAACAGGCAGATATTTGGCAATGGTTTTGCACTGCTAACAAAACCAC
>JAMWET010006814.1:2257500-2265000 GCA_024036415.1 Prochilodus magdalenae | reverse complement strand
GAACGGGGCAGGGGTCCGAGAGGTGAAGGCCAAGCACAGGCTGAAGGACTTTCTCTCCCGCTTATTTATTTTCGTCTGTGTTGTTTTCTCAGTATCGCAATGCATCACTTGACTTTACCCAAGCAAGCTGGAGCTGCGCAGCATCAGCTGAAAGCAATTTGGGTACGGAGCGCAGCTGCCAGGCGGATAAGACTCGCACTCTTTCGTTTACTTTGAAATGCTTCTTTTTTTTAACATCCAAAATACACAAGGCAGCCAAATTGCTGACATGTGTGTGAGGCCTGGTGAAATCCTGCATTCTTTCATGCCCTTCTATGCAAAACTCCCCATTGTTTATTTAAAGAACACAGAACACTTTAGCACTATTAAGAAACATGTCATATAGTAAACTAAATGTTTCCTCTCAGGAAAAATCCTCCGCTGTTTATTTTCCTTTCACGAAAAAAAAAAAGTTATTTTAGTTTGGATTCGCAAAAAACTTGCCGCATTCACAGTTACAACGACAAAAGCAGGGGGGTTATAATTGTAGCGTCTGACTCTAACAGGCAAGGCAAACGTGGAAGTGAGCTGTTTATTTGTGTTCAGAGAGTCGGACGGCTGGACTGGAGGGTTTTTTGCTCTCAATGAGTCCACACATCAGTCTGTATCTCAGGGCCTGGCAACATGAAGCTTCTAACAAGGTGCAGCTCTGTTTCCAACCCCCAGCTACTGTCTGCACTACATGCATCCACAAACCGGCTAACTAGGAACTGATCAGGAGATGATGACGATGATGATGATGATGATGATGATGATGATGATGATGACCACAATGATGATGCTTTCAGTCGGTATGCGTGTGTCAGTTTAATTTGCTCCTTGTCACGAAACATGCTCTGATAATAGAAGTTCTGATTACCATGTTCACTACTTCAACTAATCTCACTCTTAACTAAACACCCAGGACAGCTTGACTCAGTAAATTGTGCTCTGGTTGTAGTTACTCTAAAGTGCGCCGTGAGGTCCGCTGTCATTCAACATTAGTTGAGTGGTGATGCAAGGCCAAGCCAAGAGCCTGTAGGTTTATGAAGCTCGACTGTGATGCTATGCACACAGACTAAAACTGGGCTCATACTTTATTTTGATGTACCAGTTTATATAAACATGCTTAGATTAATCTGGTGAAGTCTAACTGATTGTGAGCAGTGTTACAGCAAAGTAGGGAAATGGTTAGGTTAAGAGTTGGGACGCTGTGCTAAATGTAAATAGAAACAGAATTCAATGTTGTTGAAATCATTTGAACCCTATCTATGACTGCAAATAGTACGAAGATGGCATATCAAATGTTAGAACTGAAATTTTATTGTTTTTTAAAAAATACACTCACTGCACAACAAATAGTTGCACCCAGAAAGAATCAACCAACAGCAATGATGGTGGGTGGGTTTGACATTGTGCAAATGATTTAAGTTTCTCATCAGCGCATGTGACTTAAGCAAGAGCAGGCCTTATTGCTGTACGTGACTGACCCAACAGCCATGATTGCTGACATACAACCAGCAGTAAATGCCTCCTTAAGTCATCCTGGAAATGCCAGCACCATTGGCAGACTACATGCACGACGCAGGACGTCATGCACACAGACTGTTGCGACAACTGCTCTTAATACCACATCAGCGTCGCCTAAGACTGCAATGGTGTCATGCCAGACTGTCATGGAGTGACTCAGAATGGCAGCAGGTCATCTTCAGTGACAAGTCACGCTTCTGTCTTGGTGGAGACGACCAACGAATTTGTGTGTGGAGACACCGTGGTGAGCGCCAAGATGAACAGTACACCCGGAAGGCATGGTGTCACTCCACCTCCACCTCTACCACAAAATCTGCAGGAACTGTGTGAGAATATTCTAAGAGTGTGTCTGTAAGAGTGTGTCTGTAAGGGTATGTCTATAAGGGTGTGTCTGTATGAGTGTGTCTGTATGAGTATGTCTGTAAGAGTGTGTCTGTAAGAGTGTGTCTGTAAGAGTATGTCTGTAAGAGTGTGTCTGTAAGAGTATGTCTGTAAGAGTGTGTCTGTAAGAGTATGTCTGTAAGAGTGTGTCTGTAAGAGTATGTCTGTAAGAGTATGTCTGTAAGAGTGTGTCTGTAAGAGTGTGTCTGTAAGAGTGTGTCTGTAAGAGTGTGTCTGTAAGAGTGTGTCTGTAAGAGTATGTCTGTAAGAGTGTGTCTGTAAGAGTATGTCTGTAAGAGTATGTCTGTAAGAGTGTGTCTGTAAGAGTGTGTCTGTAAGAGTGTGTCTGTAAAAGTGTGTCTGTAAGAGTATGTAAGAGTGTGTCTGTAAGAGTGTGTCTGTAAGGGTATGTCTGTAAGAGTATGTCTGTAAGAGTATGTCTGTAAGAGTGTGTCTGTAAGAGTGTGTCTGTAAGAGTATGTAAGAGTGTGTCTGTAAGAGTGTGTCTGTAAGAGTATGTCTGTATGAGTATGTCTGTAAGAGTGTGTCTGTAAGGGTATATCTGTAAGAGTATGTCTGTAAGAGTATGTCTGTAAGAGTGTGTCTGTAAGAGTGTGTCTGTAAGAGTGTGTCTGTAAGAGTGTGTCTGTAAGAGTGTGTCTGTAAGAGTGTGTCTGTAAGAGTATGTCTGTAAGAGGGTTTTTGTAAGAGTGTGTCTGTGAGAGTGTGTCTGTAAGAGTGTGTCTGTATGAGTGTGTCTGTAGGAGTGTGTCTGTAAGAGTATGTCTGTAAGAGCGTGTCTGTAAGAGTGTGTCTGTAAGAGTGTGTCTGTATGAGTGTGTCTGTAAGAGTGTGTCTGTAAAAGTGTGTCTGTAAGAGTGTTTTTGTAAGAGTGTGTCTGTAAGAGTGTGTCTGTAAGAGTATGTCTGTAAGAGTATGACTGTAAGAGTGTTTTTGTAAGAGTGTGTCTGTAAGAGTGTGTCTGTAAGAGTGTGTCTGTAAGAGGATGTCTGTAAGAGTGTTTTTGTAAGAGTGTGTCTGTAAGAGTATGTCTGTATGAGTGTGTCTGTAAGAGTGTGTCTGTAAGAGTGTTTTTGTAAGACTGTGTCTGTAAGACTGTGTCTGTAAGAGTGTGTCTGTAAGAGTGTTTTTGTAAGAGTGTGTCTGTAAGAGTGTGTCTGTAAGAGTGTGTCTGTAAGAGTATGTCTGTAAGAGTGTGTCTGTAAGAGTGTGTCTGTAAGAGTGTGTCTGTAAGAGTATGTCTGTAAGAGTGTGTCTGTAAGAGTATGTCTGTAAGAGTGTGTCTGTAAGAGTGTGTCTGTAAGAGTATGTCTGTAAGAGTGTGTCTGTAAGAGTATGTCTGTATGAGTGTGTCTGTAAGAGTGTGTCTGTAAGAGTGTGTCTGTAAGAGTGTGTCTGTAAGAGTATGTCTGTAAGAGTGTGTCTGTAAGAGTATGTCTGTAAGAGTGTGTCTGTAAGAGTATGTCTGTAAGAGTGTGTCTGTAAGAGTATGTCTGTAAGAGTGTGTCTGTAAGAGTGTGTCTGTAAGAGTGTGTCTGTAAGAGTATGTCTGTAAGAGTATGTCTGTAAGAGTATGTCTGTAAGAGTATGTCTGTAAGAGTGTGTCTGTAAGAGTATGTCTGTAAGAGTATGTCTGTAAGAGTATGTCAGTAAGAGTATGTCTGTAAGAGTGTGTCTGTAAGAGTATGTCTGTAAGAGTATGTCTGTAAGAGTGTGTCTGTAAGAGTATGTCTGTAAGAGTATGTCAGTAAGAGTATGTCTGTAAGAGTGTGTCTGTAAGAGTATGTCTGTAAGAGTGTTTTTGTAAGAGTATGTCTGTAAGAGTGTTTTTGTAAGAGTATTTCTGTAAGAGTGTTTTTGTAAGAGTGTGTCTGTAAGAGTATGTCTGTATGAGTGTGTCTGTAAGAGTGTGTCTGTAAGAGTGTCTGTAAGAGTGTGTCTGTAAGAGTGTGTCTGTAAGAGTGTCTGTAAGACTGTGTCTGTAAGAGTATGTCTGTAAGAGTGTGTCTGTAAGCGTGTGTCTGTAAGAGTGTGTCTGTAAGAGTGTTTTTGTAAGAGTATGTCTGTAAGAGTGTTTTTGTAAGAGTATGTCTGTAAGAGTGTGTCTGTAAGAGTATGTCTGTAAGACACACTTTTACTTTCTCACCTAGAGTTCTAAGATGTCAGGCCTTTAGTGTAAACAGAACTGGTTTCTTACCTCATCAGTACACTTGCTGGTCCTTGCGAGTAACATTCGAGTCCAAGATTATTTCAGTAGCAGTTTCTAGTGACTTAGAGCAGTATATTGTGGGAACAGGGCATATTTTCCAGTGACTTCAAACATGCTTCAGGCAATCAGATTTTAGGTGTAAGGAATTATCTGCTCTATAAAAAAGAAACTTGAGACCATGCATTACAGTGATTTTACCACAAGTAAGCTTTGCACCCAGCCTTGCCAACTTAGCACTGACACCTAGTTGGACCCCATATTCAACACCTACATACAGCACCTTTAATTTATTGTTAACCCACGATTGGAACGTGAACAGCAGGGGGCGATCTGATCACTTTTCCTCCCTATTGACAAAGTGAATTTAGACACATACAGTGGACCATTCAAATAAAGTGGTACCATGACATCACAACGTTTGACCTTTGCAGAGGGTGAGAAAATTGAATTAAATTACGCCCTTCTGCTGTCCAAACATTTCCAGTTCTTCCTGTCTGTGTGGTCTGCTAAAATAATGCGCACCTTTACACACGCTGCACTGACCAAGATGACCTAATCCACACATCCTACTCCAGCACTTCCAGGATGGCCGATGGTAGTGTCATCAGTAGAAGAATTCGGATGACTCCAACAGAGGGAACCATGGCATTTCCATCAAAAGAGCAGGACAAGCCGGATCCCAGAGAATGACTGCAGGATGCATCTTGTTGTCCGATGTGTGACTAAGCAGCTTTACTTCCCCAAAACACCTGGTCCTCTGGGAAAAAATGCACAATAAACAGGATTGTTTCTAACCCACACTATCCTGTGGTTACCTGAACACACATGCACATCTTTTTAAGCACTTAAACTTGTGGCTTAGAGGCTGAAGTCTATGTACTGCTATCACCATGTACTGTAGCTTTTGGAAATGAAGAGATTCACTCCAAAGAGAAGAATAAAAGAACATTGCTTGAAAACTGGAGAGCAGGAAAGTGGCCTCAAATCACATGTGCCTCCACAATCCAAGCTTGCTTTACTCTCCAATAGCGGTTCCAAACAGCGGAAATGAGCCCTAACAATGAAAACTTTTACTTTCCGCAGCAGCACATACACTCACTGGCCACTTTATCAGAAACCCTTCCCTTGTAGCTTCACTTTTCCAGTCTACACTTAGAGAGTGTAGGCCCGTTGATGCACATTTTGCGTTAAGATGCACAGTTTGTGTTTTTGACCACAGAGTGCTTTTTGCTCAATATTTTTGCATAGCTAACTACTCTTAATCTAGCAGTGATATAATTACACTATACAGACAGAACCGTTTTTGGACATCTGGGGGTATTTTACACTTACCTAAATACGTCATAAATTAAGTGTTTAATAAATCTCAGTTTACATTGGGCATAATTTTTGTTCTATTTCAGTTAACGATGTGTAGATGTGTTGCATGGACATTTCTGTGCTGGGCTAAGTGGTAATTATGGCAGTGTTAGGGTTTTGTATTGTCAGGTTAAACTGTGTGGCTATTGATGTTGTGCTGCTGTGTTCATAACAAGAGCACTCAGTTTCCTGTGTCTCCTTCTTTGCCAAGAAGTCATTTTGGTGCTTGTGCTCAAAGTGGGACAACTCCACCCCTCCTTAGTCCCAGTTGACTGGTGAGGAATGGTGCAAATAAAGATGAGAATTTCTCTTGCAGTCATGAAAGGTATCGCTGACGATGAAGTGGAGGAGGTTACCATATTGAGGTTACTTAATCTATAAACACCAAACAAACATGGTGTTTTAGAAACCTTATAAATACCATTACTAACATTTGCTTAAGTGACTAGAAAGACTGATGCTAACATGGCAGCTGCTTTAATAGCTTTCCCCAGCAGTTTCCCCAGCAGTTGTTCTGCTTTGTTAACCTGCTGTTATAGTACTCTACTTAATGCTAATACATACTGAATCTGCTAATCTATAAGCTATAAACTATAAGGCTAATCAAATGCATCTCGCAACCTGCGACTAATTGTATGAATATAATCCAGTCTTAGATCTCGGCAGCATGCGTGCAATGGGGTGAGGGTGGGCAGCCAGCCAACGGTGACCGATAGCCCACCATGGCCTCGGAAACCTGAGCAGCAGGGAAAGCCTAACTCTCCCTGACATGCTCAGGAAACTGAAGCCCAGCGGTAAAGCCACTGAGATGCGTTTGCCACCAATGGAGCCTGACTGCCCCACAGGGCACAGAATGGCTTTTAACTCAGTCTGTTTAGATGAGCACACTGAGGAGGAATGTCTTGATCATGCAGCTCCTCCTCTAATGCGGTGCTCAAACTCTTCCCTTCATTATTCTGTTCTCTACATCACAACCACTGTAGGTAGCTCTATTATAGGGAACATCATATGTGGATTAAACAGTTTTCTATACTACAAAATGTTCAGTATGCACACATTTTTTGGGAGTTTGAGATTTGCTAGTAATATATAGTGGCGATCTAGTCTTGTGCTCATACAGAGCAACATTGCACAACAAGAAGCCCAATACTACAGTATCCCTAGCAGACACAGCATAATCATAGTGTACAACGAACTGTGTATAATATTACAAAGTAATAATGATAGTGTATTTAAGTACTGATCAAAATCCACTTTCAGAACATGCTCAGCCCACAACTAAAAGAAATGGCATTTTATATATAACTGGACATTTTATTTACGCTTAATAAAACTGATGATGCCAGTAAGGTGATTATTGATAAGTTGGGAAGGAACATGAGAAAACTATGGAACTAATTCGATTTTAAACAGCTTGGTAAATAATGTTAAATATTTAATAATGTAAATTATGAAAATATGACACTTCATGGTTTCCACACAAAAACCTATTTGTAATATATAGTACATAGGCTTTTGCTATCCTGCCTAGCAGCTGTACGTTGTTCCATCAGGTGGCCCTATTAGCATGCAGGCTTCAGTGTTTGTCATTTGTTAAAGAAACAACCATAAACCCCAAAACAGAAGTATTTATTACTATATTTCCAAAAGATACTGAGTATTAATTTTTCCATTTTCCATTAAAGAAGAGGCTTTCAGATTCTGTTTCATTCTATCTCTCAGTACAGTGATGCAAAGGAAAATATTTAGTGAAGCTTAACGAAAAAGACTGCTTGTTTGCTGGTTACCAATTACTTAAAGGGGCTGCCTTATGTTGACCAGACTGTCTGAACAGCGAGTTTCAGGGTTTGTTCTTAGCCTGCTGTGCACATAGTCAGCTATTAATCTTGATCAAGCGGTTATAGTTGGAATCATGATGGATTTGCTGGTAATAATGCTTTTTAAATACTCTTCCAGTTATTCTTTTAAATCCAGTTAGAAGC